>OX451217.1:76555494-76582832 GCA_949628195.1 Phasia obesa | reverse complement strand
GTTAAAATGTCACTAATTCCCAAGTCCCTCTTAAGGTATTTCTTTTATATCTAAGCACCTAACTGGTCTTCCAAGGGGCTTTTTGAGTACCATTAAAGTCTGTCTACATTTAGTAGCCTCCTTCCACCTTATCAGGGATATTATATTTTCCAACCTGTCCTATTTGGCATGGAACGTCCCATATACTTCATAGCATCTCAAATGAATATTTCAAAAATAATAAACAAAAAAACGTTTCCTTCTGTTTTTATATCCTCCACCGCAATTGGGATATGAAAAGAAGAAGTCCTTAAGATTTGATTTATTTAACATTAAATAATTACCTTATTTACGCAATTAAATCTTCCTATTTAGTTTTTGATACTTATAAGTTATAACAAATTATAAAATGGTTAGACGCATGATAAAAATTGTAAAAAGCAAGAAACAAGTCGTTGTTATGACTGGCATGTGTATTTTGTGTATTTTGATTATAAAAGTTCAGTTAATTTAAAGTTTGATTTTGTTGCGTTTTTTATTATTATATATTTTTTATTTTCCTTAAGATTTTTTTACATCCACCATTAAAACTTGGTCAGGATACAACAAGAAAACAATGTTTCTTGTAGAAAAAGGAAAAAGCAAAAAAAAAACAAATTTGCCGAGAAAAACTCAACGACCAAGAATATATTTTTATTGAACAATGAATGTCCAGCAAATGAAAATAAAAACGACAATAATTTATCTTAGAGCAATTGGAGATTGAAAATGTAATTTAAAACATATTAAAAATAAAAATGTAGAAAGAAAGTACAATTACAAAAGATAACGAGATGATTTGTAATTGTACAGTTTTTTACAGTTTATTGCAATTACTTTTTTTAGCAGATAAAATATTTTTAACGGTTATAAACTAATGGAAAATACTTTAATTCAGATAGAATTTCAATTTCAAACAATTTTCTGCTGCAGACTGATTTAGCTCAATGACTATTAAGAAGGTGATGCTTTATACACAAATTGTACATCAGGTAGTTTCTATGTAGCAGAATATATGCTGATTTAAAAAAATCGATCTCAACTCCATAGTTAAGAGTTATTTTTCAACAAAAAAATTAAAGTTCAAATGAAACTCTTAAAAATAGAGTTTTATTTTCCGTTTTAAAATAAAACTTTTTTGAGGAGTTTTATTTTTCCCGTCAGAAAATAAATATTTGATATAATGTGTGGACAGATTGTAACGTGGTTTTGTCGTAGGCTGAGGTAGCTTAGTCTCGTCCAGGGTCTACTTACGGATCCACAAACCTTAAGTAATATAAAAGATTATCTTTCCCTTCTTGGGCTTAATTAATCTGTTTGCCTTTATTAACTACAATAATTAATTACAATACGAATACAAAATTACGATAACTGACGCACGCCAACCCGACTGATTTGTTAAATAGCTGGTTCGGGTTTGTTGGATGGATACGCAGGATCGCGAGATAACTAGTTCGTAGGTTCGGATGGTACGTTACGCAGTTCGGGATACAACTAGTTAGTAGGTTCGGGTGGTACTAGTTCGGGTTTCTGCTTCGATACGTAGATTCGGAATACAACTAGTTTGTAGGTTCGGGTGATACTAGTTCGGGTTACTGCTTCGTTACGTAGATTCGGGATACAACTAGTTCGCTGGTTCTGGGGGTACTAGTTCGGGTTACTGCTTCGATACGCAGGTTCGGATGATACTAGTTCGGGTTACTTAATCTAGGTTCGTAAATACGTACAATAGTTCTTATTGTTAAATTTCTACAATAATACATAGTTTGCTTACACTAGGGAACAGTCAGCCGAAACCGCTGTGGGAACAGTCAGTCCGAAGACCGCTGTGGGAACAGTCAGCCGAAGCCGCTGTGGGAACAGTCAGTCCGAAGACCGCTGTGTACAAAATGTATCACACCTGACCGAAGTCAGATGTATCTCAAAAATCAATTGGCTTATCTGGATAAACCAGTCGGCTCTTCTTCTATTATACGAGTGTAACGTATAATATCCGAGACTTTTAGATGATACAATTGCCCGTCCTGTGGGGGGCTGCAACATGCCGGTTGACTGCAACCTTTAACACTTACACTTATTTCAACATATACTAAATGAGAATTGCAAATATATTTCTACTTGCTGGTATACTTTCTACATTATGTTTGTGTTTACACGGCAGTTATTGTTGTTTTTACACGACACGTTGTTTTGCATAAGAATATGTACGTGGGGATAAATTTATATTATTGCCACGTTACAAGATTTGAACGACTGCCGCCAATATAATACTCTTTCTACGCTTTGGGTCGCAGGAACAGACTGTTGGTTTTTTTTTTTTCAATTTATATATCGCGCTTTATCAACTAGAGAGTATTAAATAAAAATTTTTAAATTTTCAGTAGAGGTAAAAAACTGTTTGTGATTACATTAAGATAATTTAAAAATCCGAACATATTATGGTAAGCAAATGCCATTTAATAATATACATATTTACACTGTTTTTCTTTTAAATTTTTTACAATTATTGCCAAATAAAAATAATACATTTTTATTGATATAAAGGTACTCAAGATACTATCACGAAAATGATCTCATACGCGGGTTTCGAGATAAAAGAGTAATCAGAATACGTTGAAATTTTAAAGGAGATGGATATTGATGTTGTTGGTTGATTTCTTGTAAAAAGTGAAAATTTAAAAATTTTAATTTAATAATACCCACTTGTTGATCAAGTGCAATATGTAAGTTTGAATAATGTAGTTTTTCCTCCCAGAACACAGAGGTTATCAATCCCATTACACAGAGAGTTATCAATTGATAAGAAATTATCCATTTCAAAGAAAACTTTTTTATCTTTATTATAATTTTCTTCGTTTTCTTGTTTTGCTCTAAAAGCCGTGTATCGCAAAAATCCGGTGCAGATGAAAAACATCCGCTGAAGATCTTTATTCAAACAATAACGAATTAAAAACCTACATTACTTGAATGACGATTTATCCAATCGAAATGCAAGGTGATTTTATTGGTTATCAATTTACATAAAATGAGTTTTATTTTCTGAAGAAAATAATAAAACTCCAAAAAAAGTTTTTTAAAGTTTATGCGATCCCGTACTTAGCATTGGAAGCCCCCGCGACCCCAATTATACCGAAAACTGTTCCCGTACCGCAAGTTTGGGTAAAATAGAGTAGTTTTGAGAAAATAACAATCTTCTTCTTCTTTTTGCAAGAAACAGCCGAAACTTTTTTTGGATAGATTGTGAAAATACAAAACAATCAAATATTTGATAATAACGAAACAGAATTAAAAAATTATATGTTTTTATGCTCATAGAAATATTATCTAAAAGTTTTTTATTATAAAAGATTAGTAAATTAATCTTCCAAAATATGCTAAAAACTGTCATACATACAAAATATTTGTGTTTTTTTTTTTTTTTTGAAAATTTTAATTATTATTAGTCGAACTGTTTATGTATTACATAGAATGAAATTTATAATCAAATTTATAAAATTTTCAAAATTAAAAATCGCAAAGTACCGCGCAATCTTGTTTTCTCAACAAAAGTTTGGTTTGATACTAGATTAGTGTTAACTAAAAACGAATGTTGGAAGTAAAACAAATAAACAAAAAGTAACTTCATTGCTAACCGAAGGTTCGCTGAAGGAACAACAAAATATAGGTGGTAAATATTAAAGTAAAAATATTCAACAAGAGGGAAGCTTAAGGTAGTGGTAGACTTCGTTCTCACCAACTGACGATTGATAATTGAATACAAGTTTTCTCGTATTCCTTTATCTGGGTTTGGTTGGTTAAATAGATGATGCTTACAACTAAAACACTACCCTAAGTAGATTAGATACAAGTAGTAGTGCATTCCACTCGTTGCTGGTGTCTAAAAATTAAATTTTCCCAATTTTTCTTTAATATTATCACCTAATTTGTAATTTAATTAATTCTTTCTTAGAGAGAATAAAAACGAACTTAAGCTTGATTATAAATTTCAATCTATATTTGTGTTTTTAATTTTTATTATGTGCGAATGCATGCAAAACTCTTTGACATCACGTTTTGGGACTTTGGAAAATTTTTGTCTCTTATTTTTGTTTACTCTCATTTTACCGAACTTTTCCCAAAAAGTACGGGATCCCACCTATTATTAAGGAAAAATAAAATTCTTTTTTTAACTTTCATTCGAGCTTTTAGTTTTACTTTGCAAAATAACTGTTTCAAATAGGTTTTTTATTTAATTCTCAAAATAATTGTTATAAAATAATTATTTGATATCGATAACTGTTATTTACGGTCCCTGCAAAAATATATCTTTGAGGTTCCGGACAATGTATATAGTAAATACATAGTCCGAAAGCTATAGCTGCCTACACCTGTAGGTCGATCTTCCTAGAATTTTGACAGCTTATATTTTTATATATATTTTTTATATTTCAAGTGAGTGTATGTATTTATGTATGTATTTATGTATGTAGTGTAGGGGGAATATCGAAGCAGACCATTTCCATAATGGGTCCCTTTTCGACCCCCTTCCGTCCTCTATGATTTCAGGCAATCGAAATGTAATTTGCGACAACCTACTTACATTGAGTCATGTGCTACAACCAGCCCTTAATCTTGACTTTAGTGATTTGAGACTGTCGACTGGTAACTGTCGGCCTTCTTTCTCATCACGCAGTCTCTAGTAATTGCTAGCATTTGTTCAAGGCTCACGACCCCATGGCATCCACCAGTGGTCCTGAGTCTTATGCTAGCCAGTGCTGGACATTCACACATAATGTGCGCTGCCGTCTCAGCTTCTTTCCTTTCCCCGTCTCCTCTTCTGCCTCTGCAACTCACTTTTAGGCATGAGCTGTAGAGACTCCGACTCGACGTTGTAGGAAAAGGATTTGCCTAAGCCCACAGGGACAGGTGCGTCTAATTCATCCACATTTACCTCCATAGCCGCAGGAGTATCTTAATAGACTGACCAGTCCACCCCTTGCGAGGTTTTTTTCGTCATTCTATTTTGATATCCTCCCCTGAAAACGTTGTCCACCCACACAGAGCTCCTTATGAACTACATTGAAACTGGAGGTCGACTGGTATCCAGAGTTCGCATACTAACGGCCAAGCACCCTCTTGACCACGTATCCCTGGCATATGCTGTTCCACCGTGGATTAGGGTGGGGTTTTTCCAGATTAAGGTTCAAGGAACATTGGCGTCTGGTGCCCCCATTTTCCCCGATAGCACTGTGTCAAAGCTTTGAGAATAAACCGCAATGACAATAAGTGAGTGTAACTTGCCATACAAAGTAAATATTTATCATCGAGTTACTTGGCAAAGTGGGCGTGTTCCCTCTCCTGCAAAGTGAAAAATTACTATTCTAGAGTGCAAAACACAGACTTGATTGGAGCAGTGGGCGTGGTGATTCCATTATAAAGGAAAAATTATTGTCATGAGCCTGGGGAACTGTAACACGTGGAGTATCGAAATGTTATACTACTAAAAGCAAAAAATGTCTGTATTGCAACAGTGGACGTGGTACCCCCCATACAAAGAGAAAAATTATTATCGTGGTACTGGTGGAATCTTTAAATTTTGTACAAGCAACCCTTACGTTAATGTGCATAGGTTACCAGAAACAGGCCGTTATTAATATAAATATTAATCATTCTGTAACTTATATACTATAATAGGTAAGGTTTTCAAATTACAAACCACTTACACTTACCGTGTACCCGGATCTTTATTTTATTTACAGATGATAGAAGTGGAAAAACAACAGACTACGTCATGTACCAGTTAGGTGATTTGTTCTAGAAGAAAACTGTCTTTTTATATCATGACTGACGTAACTAGATGCTTTTTATCAAAAAGCGGAAGCTAAACGACTAAAAAGCGGGAGAAAATCAATAAAGTGCAATTCAAAATGAATTAGTTTTAGTTTGCATTTTTCAACTACTGCGTTGATTTGAAAGAATATTTTTTACAAATTAGTTGATTAACTATAAAATAAAATTTCTCACGTTTAAATATGTCTATTTCGTTACTAAATCCTATGTTTTAGTTTCCTCAGCTTTTTAACTTGTATTTAATTAGAAACAAATAATTGCTTTAGTTTGTAAAATAACTAAAAACAAAAAAAAAAAAAAAAACAAAAAAAAACTTTAAAATAACTTGTTTACCACTAATTACAAAAATTGCTTTACGAAATAGAAAGAATTCTTTAAAAGATATACACTGAAAAAGAAAACAAAAGCACCAAGTTAAGACAACACAACACCATGGAGCCATTAATCATTATTTTCCAACATTCAACACACACACATTAATAAATATATATATTTTTTTTTTTTTTCAATATTTTCCCAGTTACTTTTCTCTACTACTGTTACTTAAGTAAAAACCGTCAAATATAATCCTTTTTTCTTTCTTTTCTTTAATTATTGTGTCATTTTGCCCTTGATGGTCCTTGCAACGGGAAAACAAACTATACTGCTTCTTATTCCTGTCAATATTGTTCGCTTGTTATTGCTGTACGCTCTACAGCATGATGTACCCCATGGTAAACATGCGCTAATTTTAGTTAAACAACCCAAAGGTAACCTGATATGGATTTCAACACAGGACACAACGAATGTTAAGGTGGCGCCCAGCAACAATGAAAAGGATAAGAAATTTGAGCCAAGATTAAAAACATGGTCGGACTGCGATCACATACAGGTAATTATTTCTTAAAGAAAACTAGAGACAATAAATGAATAAATAATAAAAAAATTTTATAACTTTTAAAAGAAAGAAGTGAAAACAATCCAGATATAAGAATTTGCAAACAAAAACCTTAAGTGTATTTCAATGTCAATATATGGTAAAACAGGTATTAACAGTGTAACTGGAATTTATTAGAATAATATTATTTTCTTTCTTCCTTATGTAAATGATCGAATCAATTAAAAGTTTAATTAAAGTTTTAAATGAAACTAATTAATAGGCAAATTATATCTGTTTATAAAAATGTTTTAAGTTGTTTATCTTTTTGAAAACAGTTGTCATAAAAATAATTGTCACACTGTTACACTACTTCAATGCTTTAGGCAAGTAATTCAAGTCAAACAAAATTGTGCAGTAAATCTTATGTATAATTTATTATATATTTGTAAAAAAAAATATGAAGTTAAAAGAAAGGAAATTCTTTAGCACTTTCCACTAACGTAAAACTACTTTTTTATTTTCAAAAAAAACAACAAAACAATGTAAAAATTTACTTCCTTAATAACTCACAATTTGTTTTTGCATAAATATTTTATTGAATTAAATTCTCCGTAATGTACTTTAATATACCCTTCATTTAATCAATGATTTGACATGACGTATGAGTAATATTAAGGCTATGAGATGCAGCTAAATTAATTTAAATATGCAGCTAACATACGCCAGAGAGACTTCATAATAAGTGATTGATGTATTGATTGATGTAATCACGAAACGATTTACAGAATTGTATTTAATACAGTTAATGAGGAAGAATTTTAAATTTAGTGTAAATAAAATGATCTGAATCATTTCCATGAGATAGAACTTTCCAGCAATGGGACAAATATTTTCTACGAATAATTTGTCTCAATAAGGTAGGAATAATAATTGGTGTATCAATGAGACAGATATTTGCTACAGACAAAGGTGTGTCTTAATGAGACAGAAAATTTATAAAGAAAAACGAAACATGAATTACCTTCAGTAAAATTTTGTGTCGCAATGAGACAGAAATTTTTATAGAAAAATTGTGATATTTTCTAAAAAAAAATTGTGCATCTCAACGAGGCAGAAATAAGAAAGAACTCGTTTACAGAGTAATTTTTCTACAGAAAAATTTGTGTAGCAAATTAAACAGAAATTAGTTACAGAATAATGTGTGTGTCAAATGAAACAGAAAAACATTGTATCTTAATAAGAAAGAAATTTACCATAAAAGAATTCTGTGTCTCCAAGCGACAAAAATTGTCTACATTAATACATAAAAATTTGGGTCTCAATGAGATAGAAATTTTCCGTAGAAAAATTATTAAGACACAAAATAAGAAGTTATCTACAGAGTAATTTGTCTCAGACAGAAATTTTCTACAGAAAAAGTTTTTGACATAATATTTGTTAAAATAAATTTATTTTAAATAAATTTATTTAAAATAAATGTTAAAATAAATTTATTTTAAATAAAATATAATAAATAAATTTATTTAAAATAAATTTATTTAAAATAAATTTATTTAAAATAAATTTATTTTAACAAATAAATTTAAATAAAATAAATTTATTTTAACAAATATTCTGTCATAAAGATGAAAAACTTTTTCTGTTTCGATTTTTACAGCAAGTAAAGGTTGGTTAAATTTTAAGCGCCAATGTTGATTTTGAATAAAACACAAATTATTTAGGAAATTATTGTCATTTCTTTTTTATTTTGATAATATTGGTATGGTTTAATTATGTATGGAACAAAATACCGGCCAAATCGGCGCCGCGACCTCGGCGGCACACCTCCATCCAATGCTCCAAATTTTCGATGACGCTGAGGTATTATTGAGGTTCTATGCCGTTAATGTGCCGAATTATCTCATCCTTTAGCTACCCCCGGGGGTTCCAATTGTCACTGCAGGAATGGCAAATGCTTTGACGCGGTTCACTCGGGGAAAATAGGGGCACCAGACGCTAGGGTTCCTAGAGCCTAAATCTTCGAGGCCCAACCAATGCCCAAAGGACTGGTACCACGGAAATCGGTGGCCCCACAGAGAGCCTATCCTCTCTATGACCGGTTATTGGTGAGGTCCCCTTCGGGGGTACACGTGGTGGTTGTGGTTTAAGATCGATTTATGTAGGTAAGGTGCAAAGTCGATCAAGTGTGCTGTTGCACTCTCAACAAACTGAGTTTGGATAGTCTCCAAACCCCTAAGCAAGAGGTTATAATGTGGATCTAGGCTTCCCTTGGAAAGGCTTGCCATATTATATAAATTGCTACTCATTGTGACTGTATCACACACAAAAAGCGTTTGGTGGCAATCGTAAAGTGTTGTTATACTACACAATGGGGGCGCTAGTCTACACGCCTAAGTTTCACTCGGTGGTAAGACCACCGTGCGGTTAGGCCGAGTAGGCAGGTACTCACGTTAATCTTGTTCCACAAAAAAAATCCTTTAGCTCTTGAATTGTTGCTGGCTTATCGACGTACACCTTTTCATTCAAATAACCCCAAAGAAAGAAGTCCAACGGTGTAAATTCACATTATCTTGGCGGTCAATTGATATCGCCACCATGTGAGATAATACGGCTATTGAATTTGTCGCTCAAAAGATCCATTGTTTCGTTAGCTGTGTGGCAAGTTCTGTTGAAACCACATATCGTCCACATCCATATCTTCCAATTCGGGTCATAAAAAATTCGTTATCATCTCACGATAGCGAACACCATTCACAGTAATTGCGTGACCGGCCTCATTTTGGAAAAAATACGGCCCGAAGATGCCGCCAGCCCATAAACCGCACCAAACAGTCACTCTTTGTAGGTTCATTGGTTTTTCGACAATCACTCTTGGATTATTATTTGCCCAAATGCGGAAATTCTGCTTATTGACGAATCCACTCAGGTGAAAATGTGCCTCATGACTGCAGATATTTTTTTTTTTTCGAAAATTAAAAATTCAAGCCTGCATAACTTTAACGCGTTGCACGATTGTGTATCTTTCCATGGTTTAAATTAAGTTAGGCTGAAATTGAGAAATGTCAAATTGAATGCAGAAAAAAACTTGACGTTTAGATGTGGTTCACATTCAACATCGGCCCTTAAAATTTAGACAACTGTAGACAACTTTGAAGGAGATTGTCTAAATAAAGTTTATAACCCAGTATAATAAAAATATTTGTGTTTTAATAAGTGACATGTTCTCTCTAGAAGAATTGTTTTCGTAAAAATGTTAATAAAAATATAAAAATAAATTTAAAAAATTATTTCAACGAATTTTTTTATTTTCCCCTAATGACTCAGATTTTTAAAAAAAAAATTGTTACTTAAAGCCTGGTACTATGTTCAGTTTTTCATGCGAAATTCTGTCAAACTACATACATAAAAAATTTGTATGAAAAAGTCGTGAAAAAATGTTACAGAAGTAGTACTCTGATTTTACTGTGCAAAGGCATTGAAATCCTTATAAAAGCTCTGAAATAAAGCAAATGGGCATTATTTCATGTGGATTTTTCAAACAACAAATTTTGCTAATATTTGTAAAACAATGTGGTACACTTAAAAACAATAAAATTTTAAAACTCTTTCAAATCGCGAGATAGACAACACATTTTAATTGTAAAATTTCTCAATCTTCTACCGAGAATTTCGTCGTAATTGAACCTAATTTTTTATATATTTTTTTTAGTTAAGAAATATTCGCGTATTATTAACATTTGATATTTATCATACGCTATAAACTACAAATTTCAATTCATTTAACGTTATATATGTATATGTATGTATGTAAGAAAATACTTCAACATTAAATTTAAAATAAACCTTTTTAATATTAAAATCTTTGACATCCTTAGGAAACGTTCAACTATAAAAGGAATTCGACGGTAATTATTAATCCCTAATGATTAACATAATTGCACCCATTTACATTAACTTCTCTTCTCTGTCTGCTAGTCTTCTTTCATTAACACAAATTGTAGATGTAGCAAATAATAAAAACAAAACAAAAATAAGAAATCAATATGTCATCCGTTGTTCACATTTTCGTATGACTTTTCATTTCGAAAAATATGCAGTCATCAATTTTGTGCAAATTAATGTTACAAATTCATTTAACATGTCATTTTCAGTAATCTAACAGCAATAAAGAATTAATATGTACGAGTAATTCAATAATAATCAAGCAATACAACAGAATTTAGAATTACTAAATGCTTGACAGTATAGAATAAAGGATAAAGATTTAAGAAGACTCATACTAAATGTGTTTTCATACAAAGAGTAAAATTATAAATCAAACTGAATCACTTCATTTAAACAAGATGTACAGTCATATTTATGCACATACTCGAGCAGTCATTCAAGACATTAAAACCATTGAAATATTTTGTTGGTCCAATTAGCACTACCCTGGCAACGCCTAACTTTTTTCTTTAATTTTTTCCCCGATATCAAATGGTTGCAAAACGATATAAGCATACCATATGACAAAGTAAAAAACCGATATTTAAATGGACCTTATATTACTACCAAGGCAAAATTGTATGTTGTATCTTGGAAATGGATAAATTTGTTAAAAAGGTAGAGTTAAAAAAGTAATTCGCAGTTGGGGTCCACAGAGCATGCCATTTGTCGCCTCTTTAACAATGAATTGGCTTTTTATGTAAAAAAAACCGGTAGCTGGCCTCTTATTAAAGGTCTCTTCAGTAAAGTTTTGGTCATTACAATAGTTTATTATCGAAAAAAATAATGTCGACGTAGTAGAAAAACATATAAACTAAAGGTTTGCATGAGTGTATTTTAAGACACTGATTTGGTATTTATGAGTGTCAGTGGCAGTGATGAGCGTCCTTCAAACACATTCATGCAAACCTCTTATATAAACCCACAGACGTTTTGACAGGTCTGTACAATTTAATAATCTTTTAAAAAAATTCATAAAATATTTTTTCGACTCGATCAGAGTGGCCAGATCTTGTTTTGTATAATAGTATTGCACCTAAAAGGCCATTTTAAAACAATTCTTTAAATGGAACAGAATTCTGTCAGATTTTTTGTGATTAAATCGTGCAATTGTGTAGGATTGTGAATACTGGCTGCACTTATATCTGATGAGAGACAATTCTTCGTATAAATGCATAATTTAAGTCCTTTTGGCTTCTTTCCACTATCACCACGATGATTTAAGTCTTCAAATGCCTGGATTCATTGTTGCCATAGCTTCAGAAGAGCTCATAAATCAGGAGCCATGTTTTTGAATCTAAGTACAATAGTTTTATTAGAAAATACTGATAGTGCTGCGCAGTTGTAGTTCCATTCGAAGTATAAGGTCATACCAAAATTACGCCCTGTATAACCATTTACCTATCAGTGTAATTACCAACATGTCAGTAGATTTTTACAGAGTTGCACCTGAATTGGAATTTTTATATTGCGACATTATTCACTTGTTATAATAAAAGTATGATTGGTATTAGTTTTAGCTAACGTTGTAACATAAATGTATAAAGTGTTATTTTTTACATTAACTTTTTAATGGTGGGTTAATGCAACTTTTCGGTAAAGGCACCAACTCCGACTTCCTTTCGGTTGCTCAAACCGATGAAATTTTAAAGTCAAGCTTAAGTTCGTTTTATGTTCTCTAAGTTGAAGGAATATTTTTTATTACAAATAATATGATTAATTAAATATATAAAATCGGAAAAATTTTATTTTCCACACTAGCAGAATGTAGTGCATTTTCTGGATCGCTACATCTGTCTTCAGCATTTTTCGCATCCATCTTCTTTGGGTGGTGTTAAAGCCCTTTTCACACTATTATACTGAGTATTAAGACTTGTCAAAAACTTGAATCCAATGAGAAAGTATGATAGTGTGAAAGCAGTATGTTATCAAAATGTGAAATAATACGGAAAGAAATTTGACATCCTATAATACCAAACCATTTTTAGAAAATTTTCTAAACGATAACATTTTTCATTTTATCAGGGTTGTGTTTTTTAAAGCAAATAACCAAGCTGATTGTGTCGCAGCCGATAGTTCACCGCCACCGATGAAATGTTTTCTTTGTCCTGTACCTGCCTTAAATTGCCATCAGTCTTAACGCCCACGTATGTACTTTGTTTCTGCCATGCCTAGAAATTGTTGAATGTTCGTATTTTTTTTTTTTTTTTTTGTTTTTTATTTTTTATTAACCGAAAACTTGAACGGCCAAACAAACTTAAGACCCGTCACCTCTGCCGTCCACATAAAATTGCTCAGCCGACGCCGTTCAATGTCTCGTCTGGGGTTGTTCCTTTGCTCATATTTTTCATTTTATTTGAAGTGTGATAGTGTGAAAACGAAATGTTATGTTACGTTAGATTTTTTGACAATCACACAATTCTCATTGGATTGCTATCTTACAAAATCCAATGAAAATCTTAATACTCAGTATTATAGTGTGAAAGGGCCTTAAGTTGTAAACATTATCCTTTTAACCAACCAAACCCAGATACAGGAATACGATAAAACTTGTATTCAATCATTCATTAGTGAGATATTTGATATTTTTCTTCAATATTTACCACCTGATGTTCGTTGTTGCTTCAGCCAACCTTCCAAACAATATGAGAGCAAATTTTTATTCATTTGTTTTGCCCTAACATTAGTTTTTTAGTTGATGTTAATCTGGTAACAAACCAAACGTTGTTAGGTAAAGATGTTTGCGCGGTGCCCTACGATTATTAATATTGAATATTTTATCTGGATTTGGTTGTTAAAATAGGGTTTTGGTTGGTGTTACACCCATTAATATGTCGACGCCATATGTGACCTGGTAGCCAGTTGGGTGATGCCAGCTGGCGTAATATAACACCACGCGAACGTTAACTGGGCATCTACTTTATATTCTGCTTTCACCCTCCACCCACAGCGCATTTACGCCATGGGTCGATTCAGAAATCTCACTACTGTCCAAATATAGGACGTGCTTCATACAGGATTGACTCGCGGGATTGTTACGGGAAAACAAATAAAACAAAATTTTCTCTCATTGCTAAACGAAGGTTTGCTGAGGCAATAACAAGTATAAGGTAGAAAATATTGAAGAAAAATATTAAACAACACGAACCAAAGTATATAGATGCAGAGAACGCTGTAGACAGTTGTAACGATCCAGAAAATGCATTACACCCACCTAATTATCTACATAAATTATAGTATTAGTTTCAAAAGCAGAATTGAACAACCATGCGGAAAATTGGTGACAATTTTTCCAATCGCACTTATCACATGACTTGTGAAATTAGAAGTGGTACAAGAACGTATGGATCATGACTGAGCACACATCACGTAATTTATTTAGTAAATTTATTTAGAGATCTGGACTTTAACATTCTAGGTTCTTTTTATAGCGATTGTTAGAGCTTAAACCGCTCCCTATCATTTAAGAGCTAGTCATGTGACAAGATATGTATGTCTTAGTTCACTTTCCCCTATGGAAAATATGCATCAACACTCTCACGTCATTAAGTGACCTCCCGACTACGCGCTCCCCAGATTATTCACGTGACAAGTTCTGTGTTAGTTTCCTTTCCCCTAGGGAAAATCGTTAGATGGCCTATGCTTCCAGATTACACAAGGCAACCAAATATTGGTTTTAAATGCAATTTGATAGGACATAAAAATGTAATTTTAAAAAAACATGTATTAAACTGCAAGAGTTGCAACTTATTGATCGCTAAAATGGTTTACTTTAACAAATTAAAGTTAATTTTTATGCACTAAATTAAAACAATGAACAGCCGTCTGATACAGCGTTGCCTTTTTTCTGCCCGCTACTGTACATATTTTTGACACTAACACTACTATAACTTATTTAGTTTAAAAACGACTTTAACTACCCGTACACTAAATCCGTTTAAATAAAGTGCTGAAAATGAACAAAAAAAAGAACAACAAAACTTGCTGTGTAACAAAACAATTCCTTGCAAACATTTGCACAAGTTTAATGTATGTACATGTCCATGGCAAACATTTTCTAAGTAGTCTACAATTTTTTTTTTAAATCATTTGTCTATTACCAAAAACATTTAGTGTGAATAAAAATCTCATATAGACAAAGCTGTGTCAGAAGCAGAACATTACACCAGCAGATGAAGACAAAAAAGTAACCAAAGTGTTGATGACTAGGAGGGAATATCGTTTTATTTTGTATACTCTTATTGGTGAAATCACCTCTAGTTGTTTTTATTTTTTATTTTAGTTTCATTTAAAAAATTACACACTTAAAGCTCTACACCATTGCATTCAAATACTCATGCATTCACATACTGTTCGAATTGCTTATTCAACTGCAAGAAATTAAAAAAAATAAAGACGACTTGTAGTTTCATGGTCGTTTTGAGTCATGAATGGTCATAAATGCTTCAAATATTATTTTATTGTTTTTTTGTAATCAAACCTCCATAGATACGCATCCTCTTTGATGTCATAAAAATTTGTTATTTTAACTACCATCCACTGCCTAATGTGTGTTTGTGTTCTAGGATGTAAGCGCACGTCTTGGCCAATATTTGTATGTGAATTTATTTTCTTTTTTTATGCTTCGTCCTTCCTTCTATTCCTTTTGGCCTTGTTGCACGTGTGAATAATCACACTTGAAAACTATTTAGTTTAGTCAGCAAAAGAATAAGGCAACCACTTAAAAAATATTTTTTCCCCAATTTATCCAACCAGCTATCCGGGCAGCAGTGAAAAAAGCTGTGTTTGAAAATTCAATGGTCTTTTTAAATGGACATTTGGTAGTTTTTTTTTAAGAATATTGTTTCCATTTTCAATTTTTATTATTATTTTTCAAACATTTGTGAATATTTCAGTAGGCTCTGAAGTATAGGGGATTGAATATTAAATATACGTTAGTATTTAGTGTTGAATAGTTAAACATCCTGGAAACGTAAACAATTTTCATGATTTAAAAATCGTTAATACAGAGAAAAGAAATAAAAGCAGTTATATTTGTGTTATTCCTTACAAGGGTTAATCAAAAAGTCTTAACGGACTTACGTAAAGAGCCCTAAGGAGTACAATAAAATAAATTGTGAAATTTTATTTTTAGACACGATCATCGCAACTCTCTACTTAGGGTAGGGTTTAGTTATAAAAATCATTTATTTAAGCAACCAACCAAACTCAGGTAATAGAGTACGAGAAATTGTATTCCAATCATCTATCGCCAGCAGGGCCCCCTACACAATTAATTGGTCTAAATAAATTAATATTTCTCATATAATTTATTTTATTTTTATTTTATACTTATACTAGCTGACCCGGTCCGCGTTGCTGGCCCTAAGCAAACATTAGCGTTGTAGTACCACACGATTTAAATTGAGCTATTAAGGAAATTTACGGCCTTTAAATAAAAATCCATGGAATTCCTATCATAAAGTTTTTTTTTTTACAGAATAACTTACATATGGTGTAGATATGGGCTTAATTAAAAAAGAAACGCATGTATTTAAGGCAAATTGGAAATTATATTTATTTATTACTTCATCTTAAGGCCAGCGGATAGACAATGTTTTTTGTTTTTTTATTTGGTGTAAAAACGTATAAATTTTTGGGCGTGCCAACTCGGGAGCAAGCCACATACAACTGGCCGTGTGAAAAGCATGAATTTTCCAAAATTAAGCCAGCAATAGTCAATGATTGGCCTTGTGCTTTGTTGATGGTAATAGCATAGGCAAGCCGCAGAGGGAATTGGAGCCGCTTGCATTAGAATTCAAATCATCGGAATTCGTGGAGTAAGTAAGTCTTCGCCTTTGAATCTGCCACCGATGATTGTTAGCTCGATTAAATTTGGTGAACAATTTTTGACGGTCAATCTGGTTCCGTTGCATAACTTTGGTGCGTTTAAGTGGCGAATAAGAATTACCGGTGATCCAACCTTTAATGTTCGATTGATAATATAATAACTATTATTTTTAACTTATTGTGCAATGTTGCACCTTAGTAAGCGCGAAATATCTTGTGTTATCGAATGATGTAAATATTTTGTAAATAAACCGAAAACTCGGATTTTTGAATGCAACATTCGATCGCCCCTTGGGGCGGCACTGATCGCCAGGGAGAATGAAGTATACCATTACCTAAAGCTTCCCTCTTGGAAATAAGTCCCTGAAAATCGTTGAGGCTCTATCCAGTTTTCTTTTATTTTCGGAACTTAGTCCATTCAGGACTTAGTTCGTAGAGCCGCGCTTAGTAATTTGCTCATACAAGCAAGAATTTTATTATGAACTATTTATGCCCGGGGCACTTGAAACGCTTGGAAAAGTATAGCCAACCTTTAACTCGAAAACGCACGCTATTCTCACGACAAAACTGTTTTAGTTTATATGCAAGGTACGCCGACCACTGTACGCTATATTATATGCGTAATAACACAATAATAATATTTTACTTATTATGGGAGGTACCACTTCCACTATCATATTCCGGTCTGTTTCAACTAGATTAAGCACATTAGTATGAGGGTTACTTGTGCAAATTTTCAAGACTCAACATATTGTAGTTCTCTAGATACACAATAATAATTTTTCACTTTTTGTGGGAGCTACCAAGCCCACTATCTCAATCTACTGTAAATTTTGCTAGACTATGCATATTAATTTGAGGGTTATTTGTCCAAAGTTTTAATACTCTACCTGCTGCAGATCTCCAGGTGGATGGTAATAATTGTTCACTTTTTATGGGAGGTACCACGCCCACTATTTTAATCCAGCCTGTGTTTTGCTTAACTGTGTTTATTAATAAGGGCGTTACTGGTGCAATATTTCAAAGGTATCCCCTTAAAAAGTGGGAGTGATAAATTTTTATTTCTGCAAAACCCAATTTGGGCTATGATGAAAATTTAAAAAAAATTGGCAAAATAAGAACAGCCGTTATGTGATATGATTACCAACGGCCGACATTTGATTTTATTTATCATTTATCATTCATCAGTCTTTCAAGTTGTCTTTTAGACAACTCAACAGAGTTGAGTTGTAAGCCGTAATGGGGCCATTAATAATACATTAGTTTATTAAAAGTTTTTTTTTGTGTTCATCTAAAATCATAAAACAGCACCATGGTAATCTGTTTATGAATCTACCTTCTGCATCTTTAAAATGTTTACAATCGTCTTAATACATCAATCTCATACATATAATTTCTTCACAAAACAAAAAACATCACATAATGTTATTTACAAAATAAAAATTGATATTAGTTTACTTATGTTTGTATGTATCTATGTATGTCTTGAAAGACAGAAACTTTTCTTATTGTCACAACATTTGTAAAGTGTAACATTATTACCACAACCTTGTAATGACCTTTTTAATAGAAGTATTCTTACGTCAACTTTTATTTCACACTCAATGTTTACTTCAAATAAAAATAATTTTCATTTAACCACCTTTACCTTCAACTAAAATAAATTTTTATGTGGATGTTCGTTAGTTTTTGCACCAAAAGATGTTTCAACTACTCGTATTTGCACCTTTAACCCTTACATTTCTCTCCAACTATTTTGGATGCTCCCTTTCAATCACTTCTTTTCTAAATTTCTATCTTCTATAAATCCTCAATATTTTTTGACAATATTTTTATCACCTTTAAAACTTTAACTATGAAATTATATTAGTGTATTCACGCATGGCGTATAACACTTCAATCAAACGAGGCTTGATTTATAAGTAACTATAAAATAAAAAATTAAAATTTTTCTACTTCCCCAATAATATGTTTTGCAGCTCAAACACTAATACATCAACCAATTGCGAGTCGGGCTCAAACCGACAAAACCAAAAAACAACACGTGAGCGAGTTAGAGCACAAAAGCTATAAAAAACAATTTAAAAAAAATTTAAAAATGTAGCTCAAAGTTAAATGGCAATAAAAAATATTAGATATTGCCAAAAATTTATCGTTTTTTGTTACATATTTGGCTGTTCAAAATGAAATAATATAGCATTTCAGTACCATAAATACAAACAACTGGTATTTTATGCGCAACAGGTGGTTTTTTCTGCTGCAAGCCATTTGCAAACATTTTTCGTTACATGCACCCGAAATACTAAAGTTAGTCGCGAGATCGCAGCACCTGGTAATTATTCTAGTCCAAACTAGAATAATTAAGAGCACATGATTTTGGAATCTTGAAGTACTCTGAATTTCAATTTGGTTAATTCAATTTTAACCAAAAATGCACTTATACTTATATCTGTAATTTTACGGTTCAAAAGATAGTGTCTGTTTAATATGTTAAAAGTTAAGTTGATTGTTATAGCGGACGTATTAATTTAAAAAGTGCCTCTATAGACTCATTGGTAGTGTGCTAGTCGAGGGTGGATTCCCGCCAAAGACTCTATGTGTTTTCTGCAGGCAAGATTTGTTCAGTTAGTGTAGTCTTAAAAAAAAATTTGTCTATGATGTTTTAAATGATACGCCAAAATCACGAACTTTATGGGTACACCCTTTAATTTATTAATATTATTTAGTATACTTTTTGTATTTTAAGAAGTTTAACACATACCCGAGCAAAACAAAATTCGTATTTGTTTTAAAATCATAGAATTTTTATTACCTACCTTGGGAGAAATTGCTGACAGTAGTTCTAATCCTACTTAACTCATGACTTAACAATAACAATAAGTTATGGATCATGACTGATGAATAGAGCACACATAATTTACCTAGAGATCGGATAATATTAAAGTAACTGGTAATGAACAAGCTGGGAGTGTCGTATCGCTGTCAATTGGCCCCCATCACCATGTTAAAGTGACAAGTCCCATTCATAAAAAATGCTAGAATTCGAACCGGTCTCTATTACTTGAGAACTAGTCATGTGGGAGTTACCTTTCCCTAGGATTTTATAATCTTATTATTTTCCTCTTTAGCAACATGGCTATATAATGTATTCAATTATTGGGATCTAATTATTCATTTATGAGGCAAATGCTGGAGATACGATTCATGCTTGCTGCTAACAAGGACGAAACTTAGCGAAAATAAATGCAATCTAAAGGTTTATGTAGTGTTTTTCGTTACTCCTCTTGGAATCATAAGGCTACCACAAAGTTTCTTTATCTTACACGGTTTGCCATTGTTAGATTTTTCCGTTTAGCTCTTAGAGTATAGTGCGTAGCCACGTGTTTCTTGGCCGACCATGGTTTCTTGAGCCTTGAGGATATACTCTTGTAATACTATCAGAATTTTTCTTAATGGTGTGGCCGAATCATTTTCTTTTCCTGTTCTTTATCTGCTTTAATTTGGATTCCTCATGTTCAACAGTTCTGTGTTGCTTTCGGTGTTAGGCCAGAATATTTTGCATATGACTCTAAGGCATTTTTTGATGAATACCTGTAGCTTTTTCTTGATGATATGCGATATACGCCGGGTTTCACTACAATACACAGAGTTGACTTGACACATGCTTTGAATATTCTGAGCTTGGTTCGTCTAAATATTTGTGAGCTTCTTCAGTCGTCCGCATGCTGATCGTGCTTTTTTGAATCTGTTGCTTACATCAGTTTTTGTTCCGCCCTTTATAGCCTAGATAGCAGAAGCTATCTACATACTCGATTGGTTAACATTATAGCATAATGTTTTCTGTGCCAGGTCCAACATTGCAAGCCATTCTTCTAAGTTTTCCATTTTTGACTGCATATTGGAGATGTTATGCGATAGTGAACAGATATAATTTGCATAATCCAAATCCTGGAATTGGAGTGAGAGACTTCATATTATTCCTCTTCTCTTCGAATAATCTTCGCTCATTATGTCATCCAGCACGATGATGAGTAGCTGAGGTGTAAGTGGGCGTAGTTGTTTTACTCCAGAGTTGGTGTGGAATGGTTGACTGATGCTACCATTATGAAAAACTAAGAATTCTGCATTCTCGTTTATCCTCTAATTATTTTAAATATTTTCCGGCTTCAAGAAAGCCTTTGATACCATCATTGCTGTATGGAAAGCAATGAAAAGAAGGGGTAAAAATACCTATTAATTCAATACCTATTAATGAATACCGCTATTAATTCAATATGATAAATCAGTAGACTGATTGGTAGTACGTTAGTCTATCAGTCTGGGAGTTGCGGTTTTGATTTCTGCTAAAGACTCTGGGTATTATCTGCAGACAAAATTTTCGTTGGTAATGTTGAATTAAAAAAAAACAAAATTTGCAGATACCTACACTCAACTTTACCTTACCTCATGGAAACAGATATTTTTATGGATATATTACATAATATTCGAATCGAAAAAATAATTATTTTTGATTTTCGGTGTCAAGCAAACTACACCTCTCCAGATTATGCCCAAAGACTATTCAGCTCTTTATCGCCATATACCAAAGGTTCATGCTGAATTTCATTTTAATATGTCAAAGGGTATGACTTGTAATGCGTTCACAAAATTAGGATGTCAAGTAAACCACCCCTTGCCCCTCCTAATTATACCCAAAAACTTTACAGCGTTTCATCTCCATATACCAAAAGTACATACTAAATTTAATTTTGATATGTCAAACGGTATGAACTGTAGAGCGTTCACAAAATTGGTGTGACGAGTAAACTACCCCTTGCACCTTCCCGATTATGCCCAAAAACTATAAAGCTCTTTCTCTTCATATATCAAAGGGACATAGTGATATGTCAAAAGGTACTATAGAGCCCTCACAAAAATAGTGGCATACTCACCCACCCACAGACATCATTGCGAAAATAGTCAACATGGATTCAGGAGACCTCAAACGTACATATAAATCCGTTGATTAACAGTGCGGTTTTATTATGTAAAAAAAGTATTGAGTACTATTGAGTAGCCAATTGATAAGTATTGAGTAGTATCGAGTAATTAAAAGTAGCAGAAATTGCCAGCACTAGTGTTCTACTAATAAATTTAATAAAAAAATTTAAATAAAAATTGTAAAAATTTAAAATACCTAAACGGTATTAATAATCACAAACGAATCTAATTTTTAATTTTCTAGTTACTTGTAAATCAATCATATAACTACTGAAACTATTTCCTTTATAAATTCTATATTTAGTAACAGTAGCAAGAAAACACAAAAAAATACTAAAATAAAGTTTAATTGATTTTTGCATTACGTTTTTCGCCCCGAGCACACCAATACAATAACTTGTCTTTTCAATTTCATCAGATCATATGCCAAATTTTTTTCTCTGCATCCACTTGCAATATTTTTGTTAACTGTGACACCTTAATTGAAAGTTTCTTCTCTGAACGTTAGAAATACACATAATAAATTTAGATACACGTTCGTATACATTTACTAAAAGCGGAATAAAAGCAACTTAATCCAGACATGACCATTGTGTATGCATTTCTGTGTTTGCCTTTGAGAAAATAACTCTAGTTATAGTTTTACTCGTCTACTTATTTACTACTTAATGCAACTGTCACAAGCAGCAGTAGCAGTAGCAGCGGCAGCTGCACTTTATTTAATTGATGTTTGTGTATTTGAACATTTTTGTTATTGCAGGACTACGTGACCGTATATGATGGTTACACGACGCGTGATCCAATTGTATTAAAGTTTTGTGGTGGTGGTCAAGCTGTGCCAGCAGCTGTCTCTAGTGGCCCCGAACTATTGGTGGAGTTTACAACATCACCGTATGGCACATTTACAGGAAGTTCATCGCAAGTACTGCCATTGTATGGTTTTCAATTGGAGGTAAGATTAAATTGAAAAGAGAAATGAATTCTAGCATGACCATAATCATTTCACAAACTGTTTAACTAAAATTCTTTTTCCAGGTTGAAGTTATATTTGTAGACATACAATCACCCACCTATTCGAAAAATAAAAAACCTTGTGAATTTTGGATAAGAGGCTCGGGTCGTGGTATCTTGGAGAATCCTAAACATTCTTTAGCTCCGAACAACACCTGTCTGTATCATTTACAAGGTGTAGGCATCTTCAAGACATTCGATCATTTGAGTTTGTCGCGTCGAACTAATGCTCAGGGTTTGCACCAACCCCCTTCAAGATTTAAGGTTTGGATATCGATGTTGAAATTTAATTTAGATCTGGAATTTGGTCAAATCGATGAGACTTCGGTGGGTGCTATAGGTGTACTGCAGACTCAGGAAGATTGTAGTGGTATGCTACGCATATGGGATGGTTCTATGAGGGAGCCTCCCATATGCAAAGATTTAAATTGGTAAGTTTTGCCGTAACAGAAGGAATTAAGATTTATATTATAACTAGTTTTGGCTTTGAAAGTATTCCACAACAATTGTCAGACTCTTACTTTTATAGTACTTCAGTTATGGTTAATGTATTTACTTTATATAAAGGTACCCATCTCTGGATATAGTTCTAAAATGTTAAAAAATTCTAAAAATTATTGTTAAGCTCTGTAAAAGGTATTTAAAATATTTTAATAACAACGTCATTCCATAAAGTAAAAAATACAAACCAAATACAAATTTCATTCAATTGGCGCCATCTGTTGCGTAAATTTGTTTAAAATATTCCACTTTCAAATATAAGGTATATAGGTGCACAACCGTGTTTAAAATATCCCAGTTTTAAACCAAAAATTTCAGTACCATTAAACCAGAAATTGCGTACTTTCACTGCTTTTTCTCCACTTTCTCTTGGAAGTGATATATTTTTGCGAAAAAAAGTATCCTATATTGGAATCAGGATGCTAAGGATGCTAATCCTCACAAAATTTTGTTAAAATCCATCCAGTAGTTTTTACGTGATGCGAACACAAAAGAAAAGTAGACAGAAAGACAGACGTACCGACAGACAGACGGAAATGAGTTACTATTTTGTTATACATATGTATAGATTGTATTTAATTTTTAAGAATTTTGCTGGAAAAAAATAATTATTTGATGATTTTAATTAAAAATTAAATAAAAAAGCCCCAAATTTAACGCAAGACTTAAAAAAACAGTTTTCTTCTGGAGATGGCAATTTTTTTAATTATTTATCATTTTCCAGCATGACTGAAACCAATCCTGTACATCCTTCTCTACAACAATACTCGCACAATACAACTAATGTTATAGCAAGATATTGCCGAGGAACAGTACCACGAACCTGTGACAGAGCCAACATCAATGAAACATTTGCTAGACCCTGTACAGTATCCGAGAGTTATGTCTCCAGCGGGGATTCAATAACTTTGGAATTGAAAAACACAGAATCCACCGTTTTAAGGTAGTAATCAAACATTTTAGTTTTAAAATAAACATTGATGTCATCTTTCAATACCCTTAGACCTTTAGAATTTAAACTGAAATATGAATTCATTGACCTTCATCAGGATGGCTTGCCAATGGGTGGCGGAGAACTTGACTGCAATCGTAAATTTGTAAGCAATCTAATGGATCGCAAAGATCCAGCCATTTTTCGAAGTGTACGCAACATATTTCTATTTGGTCGCGGTGGCACACGAAACCTGAAGTGTGTTTATAAGTTTGAGGGTATGAGAGGTGAGCGTGTGCGCATTAAATTACGCAAAGTAACCACTATGAATCGCCATTGTATGTCACGAGTAGATGAGGATATAAATAGATCATTCTGTTATGGTGACACTAGTGTAAAAGTTGAGGTAAGTAGTTATAAGCAAACAAACAAAATGAGGTGCACAAGCCCAGCAAACAAATATAAGGTGGGGTGAAAATTTTAATATACAAGTACATTGATAAAAATAAAAACTAGGCTTTGCTTTTGTTAATAAATTATACCAGCCTATTCTTTATCACCATAATTCATGACAACATTCAACAGATCATCTATAATATTTATTAAAATTGCCAGCAAAACATTTGCAAAAATATTAGTTATTTCGATTTTGATGTTGGCTTAAAATCTCTACAAGGTTTTTAGGTTGCTGTGGTAAAAGCAAGGATTTTACCAGCCAAATGCTAAATCTTACGCCCATAAAAATAGGCGCTTCAAATTCTCCACCGTCATCTGAGCTGTGTTGAAAATTGCTCTCGCTAAAACAAACAATTCTCGAGAAATAATGTATCCGCTTCAGAAGTACCGACGCACAAACCTTTTACTTTTTTTTAAAGCAGGGACCGTAAATAACAGTTTTCAAAAAAATTTAGCTCGAAAACACTTTATAATCAAGTCAACGGAGATCTATACTGTTATATATCAATAGAATTGTATTGACGAGCTCTTTCAGAATCTATGGCGATGATTTTAAAAAATCGATCTCAACTCTATAGTTAACAGTTATTTTTCAACGTAAAAATCAAAACTCAAATTAAAGTTTTAGAAAAAGAATTTTATTTTGCCGTCATAAAATAAAATATTTTTGAGGAGTTTTATTTTTTTCAGAAAATAAAACTCACTTTGTTTATTTGCATAATTTTTGTGTGGATAGATTTGAACTGAGGTACCTCAATACTAATTTAAGAGCATAGAATGCTCTTTCCACACTTCCCTGGGTTGCAGAAACTAACTGTTAACTTTTTTTGCCTATGTCTGAATATGGATAATGCGTTTTTTTCAATTTCCAAGAAAACTTTTTTTTATGTGGAATTTTTTATTTAATTCTCAAAATAACTGTTATAAACTAATTATTTTAAAACAATAATTGTTATTTACGGGCCCTGCAAAAAAGTGAACACAAAAATATTTTTTTTTTTTAATTTCGAACGAAATTTTTTATCATAAAAATTTAATTTAAAATTTGTCGAAAAATTAATATAAGTAACTGTTAACATAGCCTTTTACAGAACAAAAACAAAGTGCAGGGCAATCGTTGGGACTGCCAATAGAAGTGAAAATTAAGTAAGTTGTGATTAATTTTTCGCAGGATTTTTTATGAAATACAAAGCAAAAGGATCATTTATGTTTTCACAGAATAATTAAATACAAATATTTTTTATTCGCATTTTTTATTTATTGTATCTTCAATATAATTGAACTATCAATAATTACTCATATCTTAGGTCTAAAAATATACTTGTTAAGTCCAACCAGTGCTAGACCAAAAAATGTACTTATGATTCACGGTTACTGTAATTTGTGGGTTATCCCTCTGATGTACGGATGAGAGAAGCAGTGTCCCTCCTTCTTAGTCGAATGTAACCAGGTTCAGTTAGTATGTTACGGGCCAGTGGATTCGGATGAGTTTCAAGCTTCTTTAAATACCTTATGGCAAGTTTCGCTATTTCTGCTTTAACTGATGGCACGTTTAGATCTTTATGGATGTTCGAATTTTTTATATACCAGGGAGCAGATGTAATAATACAAATATTGATAATATTTTTATTATTGCAGTTAACAGTTTTACTACAGTTTTACAGTTTGCGGCTCTACAAGTTTTGTTTCTTTTTTAAATGTCCGCTTATTACAAACTTTTTCTGGAAATATACATATACATACATATCTAATGTATAAATATATATGTATAATATGTATAAATATATATATATATATATATATATATATATATATACATATATATATATAATGGGTGATTTTTTTGAGGTTAGGATTTTCATGCATTAGTATTTGACAGATCACGTGAGATTTCAGACATGGTGCCAAAGAGAAAGATGCTCAGTATGCTTTGACATTTCATCATGAATAGACTTACTAACGAGCAACGCTTGCAAATCATTGAATTTTATTACCAAAATCAGTGTTCGGTTCGAAATGTTCAAATGTGACAAATTTTGTTCAGCGATGAGGCTCATTTCTGGTTGAATAACTACGTAAATAAGCAAAATTGCCGCATTTGGAGTGAAGAGCAACCAGAAGCCGTTCAAGAACTGCCCATGCATCCCGAAAAATGCACTGTTTGGTGTGGTTTGTACGCTGGTGGAATCATTGGACCGTATTTTTTCAAAGATGCTGTTGGACGCAACGTTACGGTGAATGGCGATCGCTATCGTTCGATGCTAACAAACTTTTTGTTGCCAAAAATGGAACAACTGAACTTGGTTGACATGTGGTTTCAACAAGATGGCGCTACATGCCACACAGCTCGCGATTCTATGGCCATTTTGAGGGAAAACTTCGGAGAACAATTCATCTCAAGAAATGGACCGGTAAGTTGGCCACCAAGATCATGCGATTTGACGCCTTTAGACTATTTTTTGTGGGGCTACGTCAAGTCTAAAGTCTACAGAAATAAGCCAGCAACTATTCCAGCTTTGGAAGACAACATTTCCGAAGAAATTCGGGCTATTCCGGCCGAAATGCTCGAAAAAGTTGCCCAAAATTGGACTTTCCGAATGGACCACCTAAGACGCAGCCGCGGTCAACATTTAAATGAAATTATCTTCAAAAAGTAAATGTCATGGACCAATCTAACGTTTCAAATAAAGAACCGATGAGATTTTGCAAATTTTATGCGTTTTTTTAAAAAAAAAAGTTCTCAAGCTCTTAAAAAATCACTCGTTATATATATACTAGCTGTGCCCGCCACGTCGTTGACGTCCTGACAATATTTTGCTCAATTGCACACCAATTGTAAGACTCTTACTTTTATAGTGCTTCAGTTATGGTTTATGTATTTACTTTCTATCCATCTATATATCTATCTATCTATCTATCTATCTATCTATCAACATGCAA
>OX451217.1:76459206-76555294 GCA_949628195.1 Phasia obesa | reverse complement strand
GCAAAAACACAAAAAAAACTAAATATTGCGCCATCTGTCGGACGAACTTTAAACTACACAGAAACACTCCTCACGCCCCATAGAACATGTATATTAAGTTTGGTCAAAATCGGTCCAGTAGTTTTTGAGTTTAGCGATCACGAAGATACACGTCATTTTTATATATAGATATATATATATAAATGACGTACATTTTCGCTGACTTCAATAAGAGCAGTAACACAGCTATGATCAGAACGAAAACCAGATTGTACATTAGAGAGAAGACCATTTACATTGATATATTGAATCATTTGTTTATATAAAAGCTTTTCTAGGACTTTAGAGAGAAAACACAAAATAGCAATTGGACGGTATCCTCCATTTGGCTTGAGTAATGGAATTATCTTTCCATGTTTCCATGTAATTGGGTAAGTACTTGACATAATGATGGAAATAAAAAGATGCGTAAGATAGGGGAGAATCAAGGGCAAGATTAGCTTTAAAAATTGTGGGTGCATATTATCGTAGCCCACTGCATTTGATTTTATTGTTGAAAAAGTTGACATAACATCATATTGAGTAACACAAGCGAACTCAAATCCACTGACTGCACTGCTATTTAATGAGCTGGAGGAAAAGTTATAGGAACTGGGGTTGGCTTGAATCATACTAATATTAGTGAATGTTTTATTGAGCTCATTGGGACTTACAGGACAGTCGTCATTTTTACGTTTGCTGCAAATTCATATCTCGCGAATAATATTCCACGTTCGTTTAGATTCTATTGCAGATCCAAACTGTTTGGAATAATATTCTGTTTTCGCAATTTTAATAAGTTTATTTACGTTGCTCCTGGCAATATTATACTGCAATTTTAATTCAGTTGTTTTGAACCTCTTTCACCTAGAAAAAGCATGGTCTCTTAGTTTTATAGCATGTTTAATAGTACTACAAAACCATGGAAACCCCTTGGCATTATATTTAATAATAATTTGACTTGGCATAATCACATTAACTCGCTGATTGGTTATACTTACTCCAAGTTACGTATGCTGTGGCCCACACCATATTTTACTCCTTTAAGAATAAGGGTACTAATTGCCAAGACGTATTTAATTCCTAGCTTTATCTGCGGTTGTGAATTATTTGGAAACTGTGATTCAGTAAGCAAAAGAAAGTTAAATGTTTTATTTAACAATATAGTGAGATATGTCTACAAAATAAAAAGGTTTGAACACATTTCTTCCGTTTCCAAAAGTCTTTTTGGTGCATCATTCGATAATTTTTTAAAAATACGTGCTCTAATATTCTTACATAAAGTAATAAATACGCGAACCCCTGGCTACTTGAAAATTCTCTGTACGATGCAGAATTTTGTTTTCTATCGAGCTGCGTGCTTAAATTTTTACATTTAATTTTTGGCCTAATGTCCGGCTAGATTAGCATTAGATTAAATCTCAACAAATTCAGAGTTACGAAAGTTGTCTGACAACACTACCATCGTTCACTGATAATAAATTACGTCCACTTCTGGCGATTTGTGTATCTTTCAGTCTGAGTTTAAATGAGTAGAATTACTCAATTATGCAGTACCCCTTATTCCGCTTTCTTCTGCAACTAATTTCAATCTGCAACTAATTATCAATCCGTCAGCAACATAATAGACACTATTTTAAAAAACTTATGGCTCATTTACATTATGACATTACTTTCGCCCCACCCTGTACATTATTTTAAAATACAAATGGAAATATAGGAAATCGACTCTTAGGCTCCTCATAAATTTGTTTGTTTATTTATGTTTCCCCCACAGATATTTGAACGTCCCTATCATGACACAATATTATTGCCACGCGGCTGCCTTTGTAATTCATCAAACTCATCACATTTACCAGTTGAATACACATCCACCAGTCGTGACGTTGAAGTACACTTTACTGCCTTCAATATGACGACATTAGATGATCCAGATGCTTTAAATTTTGAGGGGATGTTTGAATTCGTCAAAGGACCCACAAACTGTAAAGATGGTCGTAGGAAATTTGGTCCCAGCGGCACAATTGCTATGACATTCGGAGATGTACGTATTAATTCAGTTTTAATTTTGATTTCAATCACAAAACATTTATGCAAATGTTAGGTTTTAGTGCTTGTGTGTATGATCTAAACAAGCAGTTTTTGGAAATTCTACTATTAAAGTCTATTCATGCGTTGTTCAAACACATACAATATTATTTTCATTTGTAACGATTGTTTTATTTATTACTTTTGTAAAATTTGTTTATCATTTTACAGATGGAATGTCGCACCCGCCCTTGGCTTATTGAACCTTCGAATGGCAATAAGTTCTTGTATATACGTTTGAAAGCCATTTTCCTGCGCAAATACAATCCAAGAAAAGCCACGAACACCACAATTGTAGGCAGAAGCTCGTATCGTTGTGAGACAAAGGCCAGAGCTGTGCTTACTACAGCGGAAGGTGAGTGTTTAATTGTGGGTTTTAATTGATTTTAAGACACAATAGATTGCATCAATATTTAAACGTGTAAGTCTAAACAAGTTTATATTCTACAGACATAAATACGTATATAAAACGAAATAAAAGAAAATTGTTTCTTTTTATACCCTTCACCACAGGTGGAAAGGGTTTATATGTATAAGTTCGTCATTCTGTGTGTAATTTCTACAATATTCATTTCCGACCCCATAAAGTATATATGTATATTCTGAATTCTTATACATAGAGATGTTGATTGAGCTATGTCCGTCTGTCCGTGTTGACGTTGAAATGTCGTTTGCCAAGGTACCAGATGAGATACAAAAAAATTAAACAAACCAATTTGTCTGCATAGTTTGGAAAATTTTGGGATAGCAATTCAGCAACATAGGATCATTCCTTTGGAGGCTGCGAGCCAAAAACCACGCTCACCTATATTTGTTCACGTTTTTCTTTTCATTATTTCCGGGTTTAATGATTCTCATTTGATTTTTTTTTTCAAATAAATATTAGACCGCGACAGGTAGATCCCAAGGAGTGCATAGAGATCTCAGGGGATCAATAACCCCCTGCGGGGGGCGATTTTTGTTTGTTTTTAGGTTGGTAGGATTTTTCTCCAATGAACCCACAGGTAACTAAATTAAAAAAAAAACATTCATTAAAATTTTTAAAAATAATTAAAAAAATTTTTTTTTTAATATTTAAAAAACGTTTTCAAAAGACATCTTTAAAAAAAACTTTTCGAAATTTTTTTTTAAATTTTCCAAAAAAAATTTAGAATTTTATAAAAAAATTTCCAAAAAAAATTTTACAAACAATTTTTAAAATATTTATAAAAAATTTTCAATATTTCTTTGAAAATGAAAATCATGACCCTCCCGTCATAATCTCCAATATTTAACTTGAAAATCGACGCTATTTTTAGAGAGCAAAATTTCAACATTCTACCTATTATATCGGGTGGTTAAATTTTAAGGGCCGATGTTGAATGTGAACCACATCTAAGCGTCAAGTTTTTTTCTGCATTTTATTTGACATTTCTCAATTTGAACCATGGAAAGATACACAATCGAGCAACGCGACAAATTCAATTGCCGTGTTATCTCACGTGGTAGCAATTTCAATTGGCCGGAAAGATCATGTGATTTGACACCGTTTGACTTCTTTCTTTGGGGCTATTTGAAAGAAACGGTGTACGTCGATAAGCCAGCAAAAATTTAAGAGCTAAAGGATTGTGGAACAATATTAACGTGAGTACCTGCCTACTCGGCCTAACCTCACGGTGGTCTTACCACCGAGTGAAACTTAGGCGTAGACTAGCGCCCCCATTGTGTAGTATAACAACACTTTACGATTGCCACCAATCGCTTTTTGTGTGTGATACAGTCACAATGAGTAGCAATTTATATAATATGGCAAGCCTTTCCAAGGCAAGCCTAGATCCACATTATAACCTCTTGCTTAGGAGTTTGGAGACTATCCAAACTCAGTCTGTTGAGAGTGCAACAGCACGTGTACCCCCGAAGGGGACCTCACCAATAACCGGTCACAGAGAGGATAGGCTCTCTGTGGGGCCACCGATTCCCGTGGTACCAGTCCTTTGGGCACTGGTCGGGCCTCGAAGAGAACCCGTGATTTTACTCACAGACCTTTTCTTCCAGATTTAGGCTCTAGGAACCCTAGCGTCTGGTGCCCCTATTTTCCCCGAGTAGACCGCGTCAAAGCATTTGCCACATTCCTGCAGTGACAATTGGAACCCCCGGGGGTAAGCTAAAGGATGAGATAATTCGGCACATTAACGGCATAGAACCTCAATTATGCCTCAGCGTCATCGAAAATTTTGAGCATCGGATGGAGGTGTGCCGCCGAAATCGCGGCGGCCATTTGGCCGATATTTTGTTCCATACATAATTGAACCATACTAATATTATCAAAATAAAAAGAAATAATAATAATTTCCTAAATAATTTGTGTGATAATCAACATCGGCCTTTAAAATTTAACCACCCTTTAGTTCGATAGGTTTAGGACAATATTTTTTGACTTTGTATGCGAGGTACCACGAGTAAAATTTCCTGACTCTACCTATCACAGTTTTATACCTATCACGATAATAATTGTTCACTTTGTACGGAAGCTACCATGCCCACCGTTCCAATCCAATCTGATTGCTGGACTAAGCGTAATAATATGGAGACTGCTTGTGCAATATTTGAACACTGTACACGATAATAATAATTTACTTTGTATGGGAGGTACCACATCGACTATTCCGATTCAGCCAGTTGTTGTCTACTTTAAGCACAGTAATAAGAAAGCTACTTGTACAGGGTTCTACCTATTACAGTTCCCAAGTATGACCATGATTAATACTTACTTTGCATGGGAATTTCCACGCCCACTTAAAATATATATCCAATTTTACCCAGCGCATATCTGGTAACAAACTATGAAAATTCCAGGAAGATCGGTCCACTGGCGTAGGTATATACTTTCCTATACTTTCCTACAAAAAAAACACATTTTGTATATAAATTTTGTATATAGATTGTGCTATATACATATATGTATGTGTATAGATTACTCTTACGTACATATGATATGAAACAATTTATTTAATGTTTTTCGGCGAGTTTTTTTATTTATTATACTTTTACTGTCCTTTTAAATATTTATTTAATTTCAGTCTCAACTATTTACAATCAGCCTAATCGAAAATGGTATTCTCACTTGTGCATTTCATTTTATTTTGCAGGTTTAACAATTACGGCATGCCCGTTGGCACCTGATTCAAAAGCCAATGAATATGTTGAGATTTTCAGTGCTGGCTGGAATGAGCGTCCTAATTTTGCCATTGCAAATCGTTCAAAAGCCATTAGTGTAGAGTTCCTAAGACCAGAGAATGGTGAATTTTCATTTAATTGGATGGAATTGATACCAGGACCAACACTCAGTATAGCAGGTGAGTTTTTGCAATGATGTTAACAATTAAGCGTATTACTTACGTATTCAAATGCAGGAATTGTTCATGAGTGTGTAACACACATTTGTATGTACATACATATGTATGTTCACAACGACTGCCTGTTGTTTTATAATGTTCATCTGTTAATACCTAATTGCTTCTATTTCTCTCTTTTTTCAATTTCATTAAAAAAAAAACAAACAAAAAATTATAGAAGAGTGCCAATATAAATGCTCGGAGTTGAACGCCTGTGTTAATGTTAGTATTTGGTGCGATGGCATACAACATTGTCCTTCAGGCGATGATGAAACATTCCTGCAATGTTCGGCCATTATGAAATTACCTATAGAAATATTGGCAACATTGTGTTTGATTATTGTTCTATTCTGTTGTGCATTTGCAGCTTTTGCATACAAGTAAGTTTTATGTAATTCTAATTGTTGTACATTTTTAAAATTTACACCATTTCCTAATTTTGTGTTTGGATCAAAACAAAAGATACTAAAATTTTTGCAATAACTAAGCAAAGGTTTATGTAAGATTACTGCACGAATTCCAATTAAGTGAGGTAGATATGTGTGTATATTTAAAGGTATTTTGTAATTGGGAATAAAAGCAGTATAGTGGTCTTGTTGTATCAAGTTGTATATCTTGGGGGTTACTGTGTAATTTGCTTCGAAAATTTAATTTTTAAAACAGTGTGGTCCATACAAATTTGAACGTTTTTCTTTTCAAATCGAAATATACAATAACCCTTCTGAGTGCTCACACCTTGAACTCTACATTTCATATTAAAGTTCACTTCTCACCAACAGCTTTAGTTTATGAGATATGACGGAGAGATTTGTTTTTCAAATATAAAATTTTCAGTTTGAAATATATTAATTAAAAACCTATCGATCTCCTTTTTTGAGCTACTATTCTGAATGCATTAGCAGGTATCATATTATTATTCCAGTGAACATGATACGGCACTTTGCTAATGTAAGCGTTCGGAAAATTTTTTAAAATATTAGTTCCTGGATATGTAATATGAGTTGTAAAATGTATTAACGATAGCCGGTCTGTTAGCAGTCTGTTTCACATACATTAATATACATATCTCTGGCAAAAAAGAAAAACTGCTAAAGTCTAGTTAAGCTCGTAAGTTTTCTTATCGTGTATAACTCCTTAATTTTAGTGTTTTATTAATGGAAATATTCATAGCCTGTCTAGCGACAGATTATATACCGGTGGCTTGGAGGGAAACTAATGTAGTTTTTCTTCCCAAACCGGGTAAAAGGGACTATACGAAAGCCAAGTCCTTCAGGCCAGTAAGCCTGACATCTTTTCTATTGAAGACAATGGAAAAGGTGTTCGCCGTCTTCCTGGAGAACCACACGCTGACGGATAGGCCCTTGAGTAGATACCAACATGCTTATAGAGCAGGTAGATCTACTGAAACCGCTCTGCATGAACTTGTCAGAGTCGCTGAAAGAGAAATTCTCAATGGTTGCGCTGCATTGTCCGTCTTTATGGATATTGAGGGTGCCTTTGATAAAATCTCTTTTTCGAAGTTGAAAAATGCTCTTGCTAAGCGTGGCGTTGAACCCATTGTTACAAAATGGATCAACGCTATGCTTAAGACGAGAGCGTTCCAGAATCCGAGGTAGGGTAGTCAGGAATTGTCCGCACGGGGGAGTTTTGTCACCTCTTTTGTGGAACATTACCATTGATGGCCTTCTCTGTAAACTGGACTTAATAGGCGTCCATACAGTTGCGTATGCCGACGATCTGGCACTTATGGTTGGTGGAAAATCGATACCATCCAAGGATGGTATTTTTATGGAAATAAAAGTATCATATATTGGAATCAGGATACTAAGGTACCACCTCACAAAATTTTGTTAAAATCCATCCAGTAGTTTTTACATGATGCGAACACAAAGAAAAAGATAGACAGACGGGACAGGCAGACAGACAGGAAATGAGTTACTGTTTTATTATATGCATAGATAAAATGTATGTGTCACTCACTAGCAATATGATCATCTTATGCATGCCTCAAACTTATACATATCTACTGTAGAGGCGCCAGCCAGAAATATATACATAAATATATACAATTATTTATTCAACCATATCGGCTGCATATTGCTCGCCAAAAATATAACATTAGCAAGGATCTGCTTGTTGTCTATTTCCACATGCTGGATCTGAAAATTGTAGCAGCTAGTGACTGGGATGCAAAACTTGTTCGTTCTAAAAATTAAAAAAAGACTGGTTCGCTTTAAATTTGAATCCGTTATTTTTCTATCTTTCAGTAAGTTTGGATTTTTATCTGTTGTGTTTTTAATCAGAAATGGCATAATATTTTAGAATTAAAAGCATTTAACTAATTTGGTTAATTTATTTAGCCGCAACAAGATTTTTGGTTTTTCCAAAAATTTGGTTAATATTAACAAACGAGTTTTGCATCTCAGCTACTCAATTCATTTGTATATTTTTAAAATATATCCATGTGTAATTCATTTAATCAATTTTTTTATAAAATTCTAAAAGTTAAAATATAAACGCATTTTGAGATTTTTTAAGATTTCAAAAATAAAGTGTAGTTTTGCAGATTTTTTGGAAAACAATCGTTGAATTTTGCTGATTTTACATATAAAAGTATTGGCAACACTAGACTATAGGCATTATTATTAATTGTTAAAAAGGAAATGGTGTAACTTATGAGTTAAATTTGCAATTGATTTCACTTTAATTCATTTTATTCGTTGTTACTTTCCCCAACACATTTCAATTTTATTTATATTCTATTTTAGGAAAATCAAAAGAAAATTTAGAGGCTCATCAGTTTTGCAGACACGATTAAAATCTCTCAGCTCTATGGATACGGCTGTTTTGGATGAAAAAGAAGTGATTTGCTGACAAAGCGACAATTCTGTGCGATATGTTGAAATAGATCGTGTCACTACAGTCTGACCACATTCTATGGATAGACACTTCAACAACAAATATCGCACAGAATTGTGCCACTTGCTGGTAGACTGTTATAAACTGAATACTCAATACTTACTACTAAAATACTAATAAAATACTACTAATACGAGTATAATACAACTAATTACTAAATATAATACAAGAGTAACTATAAATTAAAATTATTATTTAGACATAAAGACATAATTACGTAATTTAGTTTAATTTAATGACAAGGAACCTAATTAATTAAGTATTTCTCATTTTGCTTTGAAAGACACTTGTTTTTGTGGCAACTTAAAAAAAAACATACGTATAAAAATGAAACTGAAAAAAAAGAAAGAAAAACTCAATTTAAAAAAAAAATAAACACTTTGTTAACTCTCACACATGTATTTTCTACGTAAGATAAAATAAATTACACAATTTAAAAACATATGAATAATTAAGTATTAAATTGTTTCTGTTTAAATCTCTGCCTTTTAAAGGGTTTTTTATGATTATTTATATTTCAGAATAACTGATTAATGCAATCGAAACGTGACTATTAAAATAATTTATTTTTATGAGATGAGATGAGAGATAAGTTTTTTCTTTTGTGAACTAAAAAATTGAAAATATTTTATGTTAAAATAGAGAATTTACTAACATTAATACCAACACCCGTTCCCAAGTATTTTTAAAAAAATTTGTAAAGTAACTAGAAATAGGCTCCATAGAAACTTTTATTTAAAATAAATCTTCGAATTTTCTTCTTTATTATGAAAACCATGTCCTTAATAACTTCTAAAAATAAAAAAGAAGCACGAAAAAATTGGAAATGCTCACCAGTGTGTCTTCTCTTATACACAGAAAAAGTCAACGTAAAACTATAGTTTTCAGCCTTCAAACTTTAGAAAAAAACTGCATAGAAAATCAGCCTTATTGTGTAAGGCATTGTCGTGATACGTCAGCTATCAAAGTCGATGCCGTATTTTAATATTTCCGTACCGTGTAAAAAAACGCCAAAACAGTTTTTGTAATAGAATGTAGTGCTTTAAGTTTAATATAAATTAATATTTTATTTCTAATTTTTCTTTTCTTAAATGATACAAAATACTTTTCTTTCTTTTCTTATCTTCAGTTTTATGCATTTTGAATTCTTCTATAGAATTTCTTCTTCTAGTTTGAATCTTTCTATACCCTTCACCGCAGGTAGAAAGGGTGTATATAGGTTTGTCATTCCGTGTGTAATTTCTACAATATTAATTTCCAACTCCAAAATGTATATTTATTTTGGATCCTTATAAATAGAGAAGATAATTAAGCGATGTCCGTCTGTCCGTCTGTGTGTGTTGGTGTTGAAATGTAATTTGCTAATGCAACAGGCGAGGTACAGAAAATTTAAGCACACCAATCTTCCAGACATGGTTGCGAAAATTTTAGGATTGCAATTCAGCAACATCGGACCATCCTATTGGAGGCTGCGGGCAAAAAACCATGCCCACCTATATTTTTTCATGGTGTTTTAATTTTTTTGGTTTAAATGATTCCCTTTTGGCTGTTTTTTGTTAAATAATTATTACACCACGACAGGTAGATCCCACGGAGTGCATTCAGAACTCGGGGCCCTGTGAGAGCCGATTTTGGCTTTTTAGATTGGTAAGGTTCTTCTGCTTTGATTTGTATTAGAGGTCTTTATAGAAAGCAATAAATATAGAGGTAGACAATAGACCCACAGGATGCCCACTAGTAACCACGAGCAGTCAATAGGCCCATCTTGTCCAATATGAGAAAAATTTTGTTGAGGACTTTTTTGCTTTAGTCCAATATACATAAAAAAAAAATTTCAAAAAAAATTCCAAAAATGTTTCGAAAAAAATTACAAAAACATTTAACAAAAATATTAAATGTTATAAAAAAGTTTAAAAAAAATTAAAAAAAAAAATTTGGAAAAACATTACAAAAAAATTTACTAAAAATTATAAAAAATATTTTTACCTAAAATTTTCAAAAAACATTTACCAAAATATTTTTATTTCTATGGTAAAGGGTATATAAGATTCGGCATAGACGAATATAGCACTCTTATTTGTTTTATTATACCTTTCAACATCTTTTAATGAGAGCTTCACCTTGCTCATTTAAAATCTTTTGTAAAGAACTTTCTATCATTTTTTTTAATTTGTTAACCCATCAGAGTCTTATGTACAAAAAATATAATCAGATTTTAATGGGTTAAAAAATTTCAAAATATTTACAGTTTCTAAGATATTTTCAAATCTTATATAATGTTATTAATATTGATCTGATACAATCCGAAATGTCACGCACAATGGCTCTTTTATATGAACATTTCTGAGAGGTCTAAAACTCGGAATTTATGGGTTTCTTCTGATTTTAGTACCTTATTTTTTGTTTTCCTCTTTTTAATTTCTATCACCTTCTGTCTTTTTTTTTTCTTTGGTGATGAAAATTTCCCAACGACAGTTTTTGTCGTATTTTAAGGGCAAGAACGCCATAAAAGGAACGGAAAATTATAGTAGGTTTTCATTTTTAATCGTATTTTCTGTCGTTATCGACTCAAACAATATGCATTTTTCAAAACCTCAAGGTTTTTATAGGTTTATAAAAAATTAAATAAATATTGTTGTTTTATTACAACAAGGCACATTTATCAGGTAGCCTCACTACGGAGGGGAAATATTAAGTTAACATTTTTTTAATTTTTTATAAGGAGTTTGACAGTTAAACTTTTATTTAAGGGAAAAAGTTGTAAACTTAACTGTCAAAATTCATAAAAAAATTAAAAAGTTTCGCCTTAAAATTTTCCCTCCGTAGTGATGCTAGCTGATAAACAAATTTTGTATAATCAAAAATAGTTTTTTTTTCCTAAATTTGAACTGTAAAACATATTTATATTTTTATTAGCTTCAATACTTATGAAATAGTCTTAGCTTTTATAAAATGATCTTTTATAAAATGATCTGATGATCTGGCTTGAACAAGCGGTATAATACGTATGTATGCGTTAATTTTGGGAAACATCTTCTTCAATTTTGAAATAAATACGAAATATGGAATTCTCCAGTTAACTAAATCTGTTCCTTTATTTTCTTCTTTTTCAAAACAAAAATCACATCTCTTATTACCATCTTCCTTTAAGAAGGCGTATTACACGACATGATTTTTAGTGGAAAGTTTAGAGAAAAATCGCTTGAATTTTAAAATTTAAAATTCATGCAGACGATATTACTGCTAGTAATACAGAAAATGGCGCAAATATTTGATACTTACAAAACTTGTTTATACTCCTATAAATACATTTTATAACAATTTCGAATAGGATTGATACCAAGGCGAATTCATACCAGATGTGAGTAGTACGGCAACAACTATAACAAAACAACAACTTTGACATTCTACTAGCAGATGAAAAACAATGTTCTTTTGACAAGACATTAGCAAAAAAAAGGAGAGCAAAAAACAGTCAGCTAGGCTAACACCTCCACCTGGTCTGAATTCGCCTTGATTGATACTCATAAATTTCAGGTGTTTATACCAAGGCAAATCCATTTAGCAGGCGAAGACAATGGCGAATTTATTAGTTTGCCCTATTGCTTAAAATGTCAAACTTTATTTATATAAAAATAAATATAAATAAAAAATAAATAAATAGAAAATATTTTGTTTTTTTTATATGGTGTTTGACGTTTCGAGCAAAGGAGCAAATTAAAGAAATCGCCATTGTTACCAGCTGGTAAATGGATTCGCCCCAGTTTATACTTAGCACATTATTTAAAGCGTATTGAAATCACCTGTCATTTCAAACACACTAAAATAATAATTAAAAGAAAAGCAATAAATGAACAAATTATATGAAGAAAGTATATTAAAAAAAACGATTGCATACCTTAATCATATCCCGTTTATATTAAACTTTAACACGGCTAAAAATTCTTTTGCTTTTGAAATTTGTTTTGATATGAGACACGTAAAACTTTCAATATGAATCGAAAATGATTTATAAGTTATACAATGATTATATTATATTCGAGGAAATTCAGATAAAAAAAAATAATTTTGGAATTCAATAATCTAAATAGACAATAATCGACTATCAGTCGATTTTCTACCGGGCGAGCAGTGCTTCCGATGTATATGAGAGCACAAGATCCCAGGGTTCTGGTTTTTTCTTTTTATAGCGGTCGTAGTAATACAGGTTCTTTGTAAATTTCAACCGTCTGTATGTAATGGTTTAAAAGTTTGGCCATATACATCAAATTACATAAACTATTGCGACACCCTTTAATTTATAATTTTTAATAATGGACATTCTGTCTAACTGTTAAGTGTTTGTCAATCACTGTTCAAAAGATAGGGTCATATATATCAAATGGCTTCACCTATTGGGACACCCTTTAAATTCAAATTTTAATTTAAATACTTATTATAGGGGACTTTTTCATACAGAATCTTTGTAAATTTTAACTGTGCGTCCATCAAATTACATCAACTATTGGGACACATTTTAATTTCTAATTTTAATACTTATACTTGTTGTTGTAACAGACCTAGTAGTGAACATTCTGTCTAATTTTCAGGTATTTGTCTATAAGAACAAACATAAAAAAGCAACACACAGGCGAATTTATAACCTCTTTCTTTTTTTAAAGTCGATTAAAAATAGCATTTTCTATGCGATCAGATGATAGTGTTCAATATGATAGTGTGGCACATACAACCCCATTTTTAAACGATTTTTTGAGTGTCATAATTCTGTCAGATTTCGTTGTGGTTGAATCGCACGATCGTGTAGGATAGTGCATCCTGTCCTTTACTATTTAAACAATAACATATAATGTACATTTACACAACATTTTCCTAACATGTTAGTCGATAGCAATTTAATCAAAATCATTTTCAATAGATACTTAACTATTAGATTCATTACCGTGCTCAAAGGAAAGTTGTTCTAAATATTATTTTATTCTAATGAGAACAAAGCAGGGGCACTTCGAATCGTGTGCAATTTTCAAAGGCAGAGTTTTTTATTTTTAAAACACTAACACCATTTCTGTAAAGATGAAGACCGATAGTCAAGATTGCGCCGAAAATGGTGTTTTTATAGAGTTGAATTTGAATAAGCTCCCTGCTGCAGTGTTGCCGAGCGATCCGAAAAGACCATTAAAAACCAAAGGAGCTTACATAAAGTTTTCTTTTTAATAAAGATTATAATGCGATTTTTCTTAAAAAAACGCTCAAAATATATCGATTTTGTCACTCTAAATTTGCTAGTCCAAAGATCGGCGATATACGTACATATATGAAGTTTTTAGCACAACCCTAGTTTATACTTGGATTTCTCCTAAATACGAATCAAATGAATACAACACAGAAATATTGTAAAATATAATATAAAATTTCTTTATTATAATCTAGTAGATAATTTCATAGCATTTATTTTTTAAATATGAATTGCAGCATAGATCCGTCGCAGATACAAGATACAAGTTCATTCGAATACTATTTTCAATAAATTTTACCGTACGCCATCAATTGTTGCTTGATATTGCCTTTCAATGCCTTAAGAGTTGCTGGTTTGTCGGCATAAGCCAATAACTTAACATTAACGAGCGATTTAACGATTTAACTTGATCATTTCGAATGAAAGATGACGATGATGCCGCCATAGATGTAATAGTAATTCGTTAAGGACTTGCCGATTGTCTTTTAACCAAATACGGCATTTCATTTCTAAACTTAATTCTTTGATAAAGATGCTCATCTTCGGCCAGTTTCAAATGAGCCCAATCAACAAAAATGCGACGCAGAGCGTCTGCGTGATTTGATTGGTTTCAATTCTTGCACGAGCTATATTTTATAAGTATCCTTCCATTAAATTTTGCTTGTAGTCCAACGCGGCAAATCAGTATTTCGGAGTCTTTTTCAATACTTCACCCTACATCAGCAATATTCTCTTCGGTATGCACATTTCTGGTTTTGAATCGAAAAGGTTAAAATTAGTGACAAAATGATCAACAACTGCACGAATTGCTTGATCACGTAAAATAAACTTCGCGACCACAATTGTTTCTTTTAAAGAAAATTCCACAATTTGAAAGCGTTATACTGGCGTTTAACAAGTCATGATGACTTGACACTGCTTATTGAAATGTCAACACAGTTTAATATTATCAGCTGTCAAACCATAGGTTTCGATATCGATAGTTGTCATGCAGCTAATACGGGTATATAAACAAGGTATATATATTTTTTTTTTAAATTTTTGCATTAAAAGGGTCATTTGTCATAGTTTATAATTCTCAAATCTATTTTAAATTATTAAAATCTTTTTTAGGACTCAAGCTGTGTTTAAAATATATCCCGGTCTAAAAAACATGTCGTGTAAAGCTGCTTAAAATAACACACATTAAAACCACGATTCTTAAAAACTAAATAAATAAATCTAGTGAGTTAAAGATTAAACATAAATTCTAGCATTCATTATGCGACGCACAAATATAAATTATTTATGATAAACATTAGTTTTAAATTATTATTAAAATTAATTATAATCGTATTTAATAAATGCAAACAAACACATGCTAACGAAAGTGTGTGTCTGTAAATGTGTAATGTAGATTTTTAAGTAGATAATCATAAATTAAGTATTTAAGTAAGTAAAATTATAATTACTAAAAAAATAATTCAATTAGAAAACAATTACAAAAACAAAATATGCATGTAACTGCTCTAAACGTAAAATTAGTGACATTCAAAAAAAAATATATTATTGGTTTATTGTCCTTATTAGTCAGAAATGTTTACTTTGATCATAAAGTTTAATTAAATTAAAAATTTTGTTTGCAAAACATTAACAAGTTTAAACATTGGATGATGATTTTAGCAAGGATTTTGTAGAAATGGTGCTAATTATATGCATTTATGCGTACATTTATAATGGGGCTTGCCTGTATTCAAAATTTTCTTTTTTATCATTCGTAATTTTATACATAAGAAATCATAAAGAAATTGCACTCTTAACATCTACTATGAAATTGTATTTAATTGAAACACGATTCTCAACTAAAAAGCTGACAAAAGAAATCACCAAATGACTAAGAGGGCTAGTAGAGTTCCTAAGACTTGCATCCCCAGAAAAATACTTGGTAGACCTTGAAGTTACACTACATTTGGATTATTCATTAAAGCATACAGCCAAAAACCTTAAAAGATTTCCCTTCTTTGGGTTGTATTTCGATGCCATAAATAATTTCTATCAGATAATAAGGTTCCTCTAATTACTAGGGATAAAACGATACGAGTAAATACAAGTACATACTCGATACTTTGCTTTCGATACCAATTACCTTTAGCATCGATACCTTACCACCGAACACCACGTAAGTGTCGGTAAAATAATAGTCATATCAGTCAATAAAACTTATTTCGCATTACCGTACAATTACATAAAAAATTGGAAATGCAACTGTGTACTCAATATTTATAATTAAGGTTTTGAAGTAAAAGTCCAAAATTTCGAAAGCTGATATAGCAATTACTGCACCAAGAAAATAAAAAGATATATTTTTTACAAATTATGTATAAGTAAAATATATAATACACTCTTACTATAATATAGATTCATGTTGCTCTTTACTTAAATACGACGAAAACAAAATCGACCGATACGAGTAAGTTTCGATACTTTTTATTTAATATAGAGTAAACATCGATTTTTTATGATCGATACTGTGTCAAGTAAAAATTTCGATATCATAGTGGTATCGTTTCATCCCCACTAATTAATATACCTGATACTCAAGCCAGGGAAAGATCACACAGAATTATAAAGACCAATTTACCAAATATGTCAACTAGAGTTATGTAGTTAATGAACGACCTAGTTCAGTTAAACTAATCAATCAACGGACTCATTAGTTCAGTCAGCTCACTAGTTCAGTCAGCTCACTAGTTCAGTCAGCTCACTAGTTCAGTCGGCTCACTAGTTCAGTCAGCTCGCTAGTTCAGTCAGCTCACTAGTTCAGTCAACTCACTAGTGCAGTCAACTCATTAGTTCAGTCGGCTCACTAGTGCATTCGGCTCATTAGTTCAGTCAACTCACTAGTTCAGTCAACTCATTAGTTCAGTCAGCTCACTAGTTCATTCGGCTCATTAGATCAGTCAACTCATTAGTTCAGTCAGCTCACAGTTCAGTCACCTGACTAGTTCAGTTCAGCTCATTAGTTTATATGGTATGTTAGACTCTTGAAATTTGCCAAAAAAAAATTAAAGTGTGTTCCGACAGTGACATGACTTGCATGAATATGCCCTTATTTTCGAACTATAATAGGTAAACTCTTAAAATTTTCACAGAAGCTGTATTACTATAAAAATTAAAGGGTGTGCCGACAGTGACTTGATTTTCATGTATATGGTCTTTCTTTCGAACTATAATAGAAATACTCTTGAAACTTTCACAGGTGTACGTACGAGTATTACTATGGCAGAGTAATTAATTAAGACAAACTACGATTTTTTCTTTTTTTGCAATTTTTTGTTTTTAATATTCGTGTATATTTTAAATTAATACGAAAGCTTTCTGCAAAGAATTAAATTATACAAATGTAACTAAATGGGTTCAGCTGTTTTCGTTCGTAATTTGAGCTCGAAATTACTTAATTTTGTGGCAGCCTGAACGGGCTAATACAAATTATTATTAAAAGCCGGCCTACGCGCTACTATGCAATTCATTTCAATTTTTCAGATTTAAGACCCTAAATCTAAAAAAATACTTACATATCTGTAGGACTATTCTCTCTGATATAAGATTTTCACCTACAAGCATTTCGTTGGATAATTATTACTTTTCCTTAATTTAATTAAATACTGCCCTCTTCTGATGCATAAACGGCCAATTAATTTACATTTAAAGATTGCAAAAAGCAAATAGAAAGGAACTGTAAACTCTTGATATTAAATTTTGTTTATAATTTCTTATAGATTAAAAAAATAAAGAATAAAAAAATTGGGAACACAAAATTGAAGATTAATTTTTCTAAATCCTTGTTAAAATTTTTAATAGAAATTAAAATAATGTTTATGTTTTACCATGATGCTTACACGTTAAATATATATTTCAAAATGTGTTACATTTTTAGTACAATTAAAAAAAATCAAAATTCATAAAAACTTTAATTAAATTTATTTAATGATTATAAGCTAATAAAAGATTAAGTACAGTTTTTTAATATATACAAATAAAATTTCTTTAAGAAACCCACCCTAAATCTTTTTTAATATTTTATACTTAAAATATATTTATAATTGATATTTTATTTATTACAATTAAGTTTTTAAAATAAAATAAGAAATCTTTAAACAAAACACTGCCCTAAATTAATAATAACAAATCGAAATATACTCATCATATGATTTGCTTCTTTTTAAAATAAATATTTTTTTTTAATAATTTTAAATGAATATAAAACTCAATACAAAAAATTAGCTCTATTTCAAATCAAATACAGACAATAAAAATAATTAACAAATTTACGTTGAAATGTTTGCGTTCAAAATAAAATCACAACTTTAGCAACAATATTTATTATAAAAATAAAAATATTTTTGAGAAATAAAAATCTACTAGAAAAATTACAGAAAAAACAAAAACAGCAATTGACATTAATTAAATGAAAATAATTTCATTAACTCCAAGGTATATTTATCTTACTAGGTAGTGTCGTCCGCCCAGCTGATTTAGTAGTTCGACATGTCAAAAGTTGTATGTGTTCAGAAATTTTATAGTGTAGAAGTGAGAAAGCAATAAAACACATACACGCCTTCTCAATTTTCTTATATGTTTTTTGACATTTCGAACTACAAAGCAACAACAAAATGCCATGTTGTTCTTGTATTGTTGTATTTGTTGCAGGGATGCCACTACCTAGTAAAATAAATATACCTTGATTAACTCTAAACAACTACAAACAGATAAAAAATAAATACTTCCAGTTGAACTGTAATACAAGTAACTCAAACATAAAAAAAATTAAAAGTTGGGTAAAATTAATTGAAAAAATCTTAGGAATTCTGTAAAAAGCAATTATTTAGCTATAAAGGCAAAAAAACAAAAAATATTTTAATAAAAAAAAAAAGTATTTAAAAATTTTAGAGATAAAAAATGTTGCTGTAAACCCAAGGTATATTTAATAAGCTGGCCTTAGTAGGGAAATGGAAAAATCAAAAATTAAAAAAATTATTTTTTTTATGGAGTTTGGCAGTAAAACTACCATTTAAGGAAAAAAAATATATTTAACTGTCGAACTCAATATAAAAGAATAATATTTTCCGTCTCCCTACTGAGTCCACCTTATTTAATATGCCTTAATGTAAACTAAAAAAAACTAAAATTGAAGAACTAAGTTAAGTTTTGAAATCATAAGGTCACTTACTTTTTGTTTTGTTTAAAAATAACTACTACTCATTGCTCAATCATTGTTCTTTTTTAAATTACTTGTTATCATTTTATATCACTAGTTTTACTTACTAAATAAAATATCAAAACTCGAAATAATTATGCAGAGGCCTTTCATATTATTGCAATTTTAAAAAATATTTTCTTTGTAGGTTTCTACATCCAGCATTGTTTTTTACGGAGACAATTGCAGGCAGAATATATTTGAATCCTCATTAAGGGTAAATTAAAAAAAAATACTATGCTTATCGGCAGTGGGTAACGTAGTAGCAATAATAGTAAACACTAATCGCTAGTTTAGAATGCCAACCAGGGGGGTTACTGCGTAATTCGATTCGAAAAGGAAGTCATTTGAATTTGTATGACGTTAACATTGTGTTTCGAAACAGATTTCTTTCGAATCGAAATACGAAGTAGCCTCCCAGGAATACAAGTTTTTTTAAATGATGTGCTATTTCGACACTAATAGATTTATTCTGTCAGAAATATTGACTATCAGGTATCATACCACTGAAACAACGTTATTGCAAACTTTTTTCCAAAGTAACGACATCGAATTTGGTCGAAAAATCAGTATTTCTATCGAGACACTTTTTCATTTCGCCCTATATGTGAGCAAACAAAATTCCGCATCTGGGGATTGGAAAACCCGCACGTCTTTTTTGAGAGGCCAGTGCAACCACAGACGACGAGATTTTGGTGTGGATTTTTTAGTGGTGGAATCGTTAGTCTATTTTTGCGATAATACTGCTGGAAGCTATACTGCAGTCAAGGACGAGCGCTACAGAGCCATGATTACGGACTTTTTATATAATGTTCTTGTGGGAGAGCATCGGAAAAAAGTTATTGTTTAGAGTGTAAGGAGGAACGAAGGAGGAAACCTTACATGAAATATTGCATGATATGTCTGACACACACAAGGTTAAGACGATTATTGGACCCGCTGATTAGGATTTGCAAAGAGATACGAAGGCAACTAAATACAATCTTGTTTATTTAGAGACCAAATATCGACCAGATATCGGGAAGCCGAATTATCGACTTCTTGATCAAGTAAAAACTATTATAATTTTTCCTTTTGTTTTTAGGGCGTTCGATATTGAAGTACTAGTTATATCGAAATTGGAGATGATAGCATACGATAACATGTAAGCAATGGACTTTATGTATTAAACATTTAGACGATAGCAGGCTACGGACTACAACCTGTGAAAACTAAAATACACTTTTTTATATAAAAACACATTTTTTAAATGAAGCCATGTAGCTATGGCGGCTACTACTGCCACAACGGTGGTTGTGCTAACTTAGCTCAAATTCTATTTTTGTAAGCGAAAATTTCTTTCAAAAATTAGTGATTTATTTTCAAAACATATGCGTTAATTCTAGACAAATATTTACATCTTTTGCATTTTATTATAATTTCGATACGTTAACTATAGAATGAAGAAATCTACTCATTCAATAAGTGACAACATTTTATTTATTTATAGTATTTATGAAAAGTTACTCCATCACAAATGCGGTAATTCACTCTGAGAATTTTTCACACTACTATTTTAACCAAATCAAATCTTTTCCCAATCTGTTTTAATTTTCCGATCAATTTTCACGAATAAAGAACCTTAAAATTTTATTAAAAAATATTTTTTATACATTTACTTTTTATATACATACATATGTATTTATTTTTTATATGTTTATTTTTGATATTTTGGTTTTTAAATCGAAGCTTTTATTAATTTAAACAACAAATTATGCTTTATGATACAACAAACCTTTCGGGTAGTGGTATTAGAAATTATTCTTTGTATCTTTACATTAACAAAACGAATAGTAAGTGCCCTTCGCAACTCAGTGGCTCACATCACAAATCAAAAAGTCAAATCATCAAAAACAAAATTTCATAATTAAGCAAATTGCAAACACTAAAAAACAAATTAGAAATCAAAATGAACATTAACATTTAATGTCGTTTTTTTTTAACATAATCACCAAAAAATTAAACATACATATAAACAGAAATTTGAAATTGAAACGTTAAAAAATAATTTTTAAATTAAAAAAATTAAACATAAACTTTGTAAACGCTCAAAAATTTTAAAAACAAAAAGAGGTATATAAAACCAACACAAAATGTTAAATTTAAAACTTATAAACAAAAATTATATAAAACTTAAAAAAACAATAAAAAAAGATTTTAAAATGACTTAAAAATAATATTGCGTTGCAAATCATATCATAAAATCAATTTAAAAAAGAAATAAATAGTAAAAAATTAATTACAAAAAAATAACTTTGTTTTTTTTTAATTATTTAAATAAGTGGGAAACTGTGAGTCCTCTGAGGGAGCTGGTATGGTCACACCTCCAGTGTCTACAGCTGGTTCATGGGGTAATGAATCTATGCTTTCCAGAGGTAAGAAACAATCTGTAGAAACCTAAAAATATAATAAATTTGCAAAAAAAAAGTTAGAAGGATAAACGCAGATGTAAATTTTATTTTATTGTGATTCGTCGCCTGATTTCATTTTATATCGTACTTGTTTGATTATAGTAAATTAACTCAAAATTATAAAATGTTCTGTAGACGAAACAATGTTTGATCTTACATTAAACTACGCATTAACAGCGCTATTCTAAAAAAGATAACTACTATCATTGATGTTTTCTGTTATATTTTACTGTGTATAAGATAACTATTATCGTAATTTAGAAAAAAAATATTTTTTATAAAAGCTAGAACAGCAAATTGTTGTTCTGTCCCAAATGTTTTTACTATCACAAAAATTAGTTTTCGAGAATAGCACTGTAAATGTATATTATACGAGGGCAATTTGGTAATTCCGCAAGTTTTTGGATGAAAAATTTTTATTTTGCCAAAAAAAAGTTTAATATCTCGACATAGTCTTTTTTGAGATGGAAATATTTAGTCCAGCATCCTTCTTGTCTTCTTATTCCCTCTAAATAATAATATTTCAACATTTCAGAATTAGCATTATAAACTTAATAAGCATATCATTTTCTATGTATTCTATCTATATATATACATATATATATATATGTATAAAGCACAAGATGTGTTTGTTTGTATGTTTGTTTTTTGTCGGAAAGCTATAGCTGCATACGCCAGTTAACTGATCTTTCTGAAATTTTTAAAGTTTGTTATTAGATATACGGTTGGTGGTAAAATAGGGTACTTATTCTTTTGATATTCGACGTGGGCGTGGAACCTCCCATACAAAGTAAATATTTATCATCGTGTTATTTAGTAACAGTAATAGGTTGCGTCTTGAAATTTTGCACCATACGTTTTGCTAACGTACATAGTTTAGAGAAAGATAGACTTGATTGGAATAGTGGGCGTGGTTCCTCCCATACAAAGTGAAAAATTATGATAGTATACCTGTAGTAGAGTCTTGAAACTTTGCGAAAGTAAACCATGCATAGTCCACCAAAATACAGATGGAATTGGAACAGTGGGCGTGGTACCTCCCATACAAAGTGAAAAATTATTATCGTATTCTGGGGAAAACCTTGAATCTTTGCATAAGTTATCCCTGCGCCAATGCGCATAGTGTGCCAAAATACAGAATTAATTGGGACAGTGGGCGTGGTACCTCGTGGAAAAATTATTATCGTGTACAACTATAATAGGTATGGTTTTGAAAGTGGGTAGAAGTATCCCCCATCTCCATGCATATACTCTAGAAAAACATAGGCTGAATTGGGAGAGTGAGCGTGGTACCCCTCATACAAAGTAAAAAATATTATCCTGTATTGCAATAGGTAGCGTCTTGGAATTTTATTTCAGTAACCCCCATATTACGACTGGATTAGAATGGTGGGCGTGGTACCTCCTATACAAAGTGGAAAATTATTATCGTGTGCCTAGAAAACTGCAGTATATAGAGCGTTGAAATGTTGCAGGAGTAACCCTTATACTAATGTTCATAGTGTAGCAAAATACAAACTGGATTGGGGCAGTGGGCATGGTACTCCTATACAAAGTGAAAAGTTTTATTATGTACTTGGACAACTACAATAGGTAGAGATAGGTAAAAACTTTGCGCAAGTAACCCTCAGAGTAATGTGCATAGTCTCCCAAAATACAGACTGGATTGCGACAGTGGCCATGGTACCTGACATACGAAGTGAAAAATAATAATCGTATACCTAGAGAACTACAATAGATAGAGCCTTAAAACTTTGCACAAGTAACCCTCATACTAATGTGCATATTCTAATAATATAACTGGATTAGGAGAGTGAGAGTGGTACTTCCCATTAAAAGTAAAAAATTATTATCGTGTTAACTGGCATAGTCTAGTAAAAAAACAGATTGGATGGGAATAGTGGGTGTCCTACCTTGCATGTAAACTGAAACCTTTTTGTCGCAAGAATAGCGTGCGTTTTCGAGTTAAAGGTTGACCGTACTTTTCTTCCAAGTGTTTATGGGTTTTTTTTTGTGGATAGGTGTAGCGATCTTTATTAATTTTGTTGACTTTGCATCTCCATATGTACATGTATGTACATATGTATATCTATCCGTTCATTTCGCAAGCACTAAGTTTCAATATTACTTTATCCACTTACCTCACGATTCTTTACTATTTTTCTGGCCCCCGCCATTGTATCTTCATTGTTGACGATTAACCCTTTGCGATGATCTTCTTTATGAGCATTTAGCTTGTTGACATTGATGGTAACAAAACTACATAAATCACAAGATATTTGTTTATAATAGTCAACATGATTTAAACGTATATGACGCTTAAGGGCATTCGACTGTATACATGAGTAATCACACAAAGAACATTTTAATTTGCCAGCACGTTCATGTCTCATTTGATGCTTGTGTAAAACACTGGGATCACGTGTGGAAAATTTACATGATTTACAAGACAAGGGTTTTTCACCAGTATGTTGGCGCATATGAATCTATTTGGGTACAAATAAATAATAATAGAAAAATAGATACATACATATATACATATATATTCACTGTATACGCGCAAATATAAAGGGTATTGGGAGAACTTACTATTAAGCTGGCTTTTCTGGCAGTTTTCTTGCCACAAACATTGCAGTTGAATGGTTTAATTTTATTGTGCACAGTTTTGATATGTTTCGATAAAGTTTTGCCGTTAACAAATTTGCGTTCGCAAATCTCACAAGTCTTTTCGGAATAGTATTTATTCTTTTTGGGTGTTGGTGGCTTGGGGATTACCGGAACATTTTCCTGTTCCTGTTGCTTTAAAGCTTCTAAGCGTCGTTTTTTAACTGCTTTCAAAGAACGCATAACTCGAGCACGCCACGTTTTATGAACTCTCATGTGACGCCATACTAAAGCTGGAAAAACACTAGTTATAAAATCTCTTTGAATATTTTATTTTCAACAAAACCTTACCAGAAGCATGTGATTTAAACTCACAAATCGGACATTTTAACAAATCCACATCTAAATGATGCATTTTCCACAAATGTGCTGAACACCGCCTCCAATTGTTTAGTTCCACAGAACATACAAAGCATTGAAATGATGTTTTATTTGTCACATGGCAATTAGTGTGTTGTTTCAACTTTTCTTCCGTTTCAAATTTATAAATACAATTAGAATATTTGCTACATTTTAGATACATGTTATTTCTAAGAATTAAACGAAAATCTTTAAATGGTACAGGTTTCATTTCAGGATCAGTAATAGCTTTAACATTCTGATCTTCTTTTTCTGTTGATAGTTTTTCAACCTCCTCTGTTTCACCTATTGTCTGTAAATATTCTATCTTAGTATTTTCACTTTTTGTTTCATCCATAATTTTGTATTTATGGTATTCAATCATATGACCTCGTAAATCTTCTTCTAAATCATATTGGCGAAAGCATAGAAAACACACAAGAATTATGCGTGGAGGCAAATCATCATTGGCTGAATAATCATCAGCTATTTCGTCTTTGTAGGCAGATGTGTGAAAAAATATATCTTGAGATTCGGCAGACATTGTCAACTGCAGCAAAATAGATAAAGAAAGTTTTTTTATATTTATTATTTAAAATAAAAGAAAACAACCATTCTTTTGTTACGCAGGTGACAACATTACATAATAATATCAACCAAATTTTATGTTATAAATGAATATAAACCTGTCTAATAGATGCAAAGTGATTTTATTTTTAATAATAACGTTTGGTTCACCTATTATTAATAGTTTTACAATATTAACAAATATTGTTGCTGTAACGTGTATATGACGTGAAATAACCCCGACTCTAAAATGCTGTGCACTTATTGGAAAAATTTATTAATTTTATTATTCAAAAACTAAAATAAAAATTGATTGCAGACCTTACTTCTTTATAAGCACAACCATATATAAAATTGCACTTGAAAATGTTGCAAAGGCGTATTTAAAAAAATATTTTGTTGTTACGTATGTGACAAGTAAAACAAACCTGAAAAGTACACACTGTATTACAGTAGAACAACTTATTTCACCTCAGTTTGACCATCTTATAACTAAACTCATAAAATGATTATAGTTTTATTTATTTTGGAGCTTTTAAAGAATAATGTGATAATGTTTTAAATTCACTCCTAAGTACCCGTATGTTGTAAGACTACAAATATTTTTTACTGATTTTTAACTATTACAAAATCGGTTGCAAACTTAACAATAATAGAAAGGATTAAGTAAAAATAGGAGAGCATTAAAATTACACCTATTTAACTGGTACTTTTTTGGAAAATTAATATTAGAGGCCTGCACAAATGTATTTAAACATCAAACACACCCTCATGTTAATATGGTTTGCACACATATTCCTTGCATTACAACAACATAAAATACGCCACTATTTTTGTGGAGTTTGTACAGGTCATACCGTTTGACATATCAAAATTAAATTTAGTATGTGCCTTTGGTATGTGAAGATGAAGAGCTGTATAGTTTTTGGGCATAATTGGAAAGGGGCAAAGGGTAGTTTCCTTACCCCCAAATTTTGTGAACAGGTCATACATTTAGGCCATAATCGGGAAGGGGCAAGGGGTAGTTTACTTAACACCCCAAACCGAAAATAATTAATTTTTCGATTCGAATATACTTTGAACTTTTATTCTTTATGTAATATATCCATAAATATATCTGTTTCCATGGGATATGGTAAAGTTGAGTGTAGGCCACACCATTTTTTTATTAAAAATACTTAATTGTGTAGATATACAATTGTTCAACTGAAGAAGAAAAAAAGGTAAAAATTTTAAACAGTCGCCGATTTTTACTCGTATAATATTTTTACGAAAGAAGAATTTATTCATTATAGGCTCTGAACTATACTCTCGAACAACAAAAACATTAATGGTTTGTTTTCTTACAATGATGAAAGAAAGAAACAAACAATAAAGAGTAATGCCTTAAACAATCATTCGCATATACACACACACATTAAATAAACACTCATCAGTTAAATACACAGCCACATACATAAATACAAGCATAAACAAATAAACAGCCACACATACATGTATAAAGAAATAAACAACCACACAAACAGGTATAAAGAAATAAACAACCACACAAACAGAAAACAAGAGCAATAACAATCGAACCTGCCAGATCTGTCTGGAATAGAACATTCTGGTGCTTTTAAATCACCTATATAAGCGAATCGTGCTGGCGAGTAGTATGGCAGTATTAATTTAAAAGTCAAAGAGTTAAGTTGTCGAATTTTTAAGAGTGTTTAACAGTTTGCTGTATTTTTGAACAGTGGTGTTAAATAAATAAAGTGACTTACAGTAAAAGTAATAACAGAGTGTATTTATTTGCAATTAAAAGAACCCAACGTAAAGTAAAAACGTAACAATATTAAAATGAAGCGCACTAAAGTTAATTAATCACTATTTGATTTTAATAAAATTAACTATTAAATCGAAACAATTTTTTCTTGAATGCGACCGTGGACTTAAGAGTGTTTAATTAAAACATTTTTATTGTTCAATACCTATTTATATTTTACTATTTTCTCATATTTAAAATAGTCAATGTTCAATTTAAAATCTCTATATTATATATTGCAGTACTATTTATAAGTAAGTATTCTTTTACCTCTTTTAACAAGTTTGTGTATTTTAACAGATTTTTTTGAAACAGCATTTATTGCCCTTTTCACATCACATTTTTTTCAGTGCATAATTGATTCGCGAATTAATTCAAAAAATAATGATTCATTTACAGCTCTTTTATATAAGTATGTACATATATTAGTGGAATTCATAGTTGGCATTATTAATTTCAATGACAAACATTTTAACTACCGCTTCGTGCTACCGATTTATTTATTTAATTTAAAGGATCATTATGATTAAAATGAGTTTTGTTTGTATAGTGTTCGCTATACTTTTTATTTAAAAATTATTATTCGCCTCCTCCAGGGTCTGCAGCCAACTTATATTTTTTTTTATAAGAAGTGAGAACACCCCAATTCATATGATCCAACATTTAACGTCTGCTCCACGATCTGCAGCCTGACCTACCTATACGAAGGTAGTCAGAATTCCCAAATTCAGCTTCTACATAAAAATTAGAGTTTTGTATAGTTCTCCACCAATATTCGGTTTTAATTTAATTTTTTTTTCTTTTTTAAATTATAGTAAAAAATAAAGCAAATGCACAGACTGATTAAAGCAACCACTTATAATAGTACCGCAGTACAGCTATTCGAGGTAGACCAAACAGCTAATGCTTGTGAGACGTAAATTACCCGAAGGCCAAGAAACAGGGACGGCCTGATTGCCCTTAAAGATAATGATAATTTTACTACTCAGCGCTACCGATTTTTAAGATTACAACTGTTTTTTATTCATGTCAAAAATGTAATCAAATTGTAAAGGGTTTCCCAAAATTAACGCAGTATTAGGATTTTCCGCATGTTTGCTTTAAATTGTGGGCAACCCTAAAAAACAATTTGACAGCTTTAAAAAAAGCTTTATTTTCAAAAAAGTATGGATGCGAGGTTAATGTTTTTCTTCAATTCTATATATGTATATAAAACAGGATGTGTGTATGTATGTATGTAACGTATGGACTACAAAACGGCTAGACCGAATTTTATGAAATTTTCAGGGAATCTTCAGAATATTCAGGCGGGTGACAGTGTGAAGTCTGATTTTTCATTTTCGGTCTGCGAGCGGATCTAATTTTCATATTGCACCACCAATGACATATACATACATATGTATGTACATATGTATGTATATTTCTTTGCTTTTTTTATTTTATTTTTTTTTTTTTTTGAAAGCCGCCCGGAACCATCCGGAATGCCACCGTATGTACTAATATTAAAGGTTAGATCACCGGTCATTCTTATTCGCAACTTAAACGCATCAAAGTTATGCAACGGAACCAGATTGACTATCAAAAATTGTTCACCAAATTTAATCGAGGCAACAATCATCGGTGGCAGATTCAAAGGCGAAGACGTACTTATTCCACGAATTCCTATGATTTCCAACGATTTACCACTCCAATTCAAGCAGCTCTCTTCCCTTTACGTCTTGCCTTTGCTATTACCATCAACAAAGCACAAGGCATTGACTATTGGTGGCTTAATTTTTCACACGACCAGTTGTATGAGGCTTGCTCCCGAGTTGGCTAAATTCCTTTTCTGAGGAGTTTCCGTTGATTTTCTAACCCGATCCCACTACATATTTGATTGCATGTCTACTAACCCTAACCTAATCCCAGCTACTTAGCTGATTACATGACTCAGTGTGCCTTATACCTATATCAATTTTCTCAATCAATTTTCTTTACCTCCTCTGGTTTGTACCTGTCTGCCTAACTATTTCTATCTATGCTCGAAATTCTTCACTGCATCTTATCTATATCTTCTCCGTCTATCTTTTCTTCTTCCTCTTCTTTTCTTCTACTTAGAGCTGTCCCCACACAGTTGCCTGACCAACCTCACCTAATTCATTTAAATGTAATAAGCACACAAACTATTGGAAAGTTCGTTTGAAATGCAATAACTCCATTGACAGCCGTTTTATCACATTGGTTAGTCACCAGAGATGAGTTAAATTTAAACTTTTCTTCCGAAAATATGTTTCTATAAAGTAGAAAATGTTGATAAATAAATAAACACCTCAGTTCTACAATCAGAATCGGAAAATTTTCTTCGAAAGCGGAATATTCTATATATTTTTACTTAATTTTTTTTATTTGTTTTAAATTCTAGTTTAAACTCAAGATTCTATTTTAATTAGCTAATCTTATACTTAAATTTATCCAATATTAACTGATGTTAATGTTTTTAAGTGATAGTTTAAACCTTGTTGTGTTACCATACTGAACAACAAAAAATGGCAAAATTTTTTTATAAATGTCATCATTTCATCAAAAGAACACTGTGTTGTCTCGAAAAGAAGAAGAAGAAGAAAAAATTGCTAGTATTAATATAATTTATGGTAAGTTTATTTTAAGATTCAAAATTAAAATGAATAAAAAAAAATGTTTTATCCATTTTTTACGTTTTCTAAGAAATAATTTTAGTTTTTGTATTTTTTTAAATGCACAAATTTTGACGTAAAAGTATGTATGCATACATGTGTGTGTATTTTTATTTCATGTAAGTTTAAACTACCAACGTTGGCCGCTTAAACTAGCAAATAAAAATACATAGTTAATTCTTATCTTAAAAACAAAAAACAAATTAGATGTTGAAATAGTAGCTATGACTTAAAATATAAAATGTTTACTAACATTTTAAATTTTTTACTTAAGCCTAGTAGTCTGCAGTCGTAAAGTAGCTTTGGATTGAGAAACACGTTCGCGCGTCATTGTCATTATCGTTAAAGGTCAATCAGGCCGTCCTTGTTTCTCGGTCTTCAAGTGGTTTGCGTCTCCCTCTCGTACTGGGTGATTGGCTTCCACGGTTAGCTGTACTATGTTACAGTTAATTGGTGTTTGCATTAATCATCCACGTGCAATCGTTTTGGTTATCGTGTATAACCTAAATTTTGATATTTAACTACATAATGAAAATTAATAAACGAAAAGAAAATTTTACATGACAAAAATAATAAATCAACAAGAAAAATTAACCAACTAAAGAAAACTAAAATAAAAATAAAAAATAAGGAAGAAAAAACAATTTATTGGATCAGCCTACATACATTGAAGAAAATCAACAAAGCAATATGCACATGATTTTAAAAACACAATTTGACGAGAAAATAAAAATTAAAAAAAAGTTGATGAAAGAACCTGGTGAAGACCAAATTAAAACTAAAAATTTACTTAACATTAAGTAACAAGAAGAAATTATACAATTGGATGAAAGAACCTGGTGGAGAACCAAATTAAAACTCGCTGTGAGGATTTTACCCTCACTTTTTTGACGTGGTGCAGTACCAACAAAAAAAACTAAGATTGATACTGGTAGAGACCAATAATACTACATATAGGAGTACACTCTGGTGACCTACTTCCTGTGCAAAGGTACAGGTCGGCTGGAAGGGAAGAGGAAGAGGAAGGCTCCTACATGTTGATAGACCCTGGCAATATAACACACTAGTGTTGGGCATTTTAAACCAAAACCTAAAAAAAAGCGTAGTACTCTGTTTGAATTTGTGGAAAATGTTGAGCAACATTTATTATTTCACAAGAAAAATTTGACATTTAAAAAGTGGTGTCTATCTCGCGATTTGGAAGAATTTTACGATTTTATTGTTTTTAAATATACCACATTTTTTTAAAAATTTTTCCACAAAAAATTCCACATGAAATAATGCTCATATGCTTTATTTCACAGTTTTGATAAAATGTTGCCAGAAACATTTCAATGTTTTTCCACAGTAAAAACAGATTACTACTTCTGCAACATTTTTTAATTTTTTTAATGTATGTAGTTTAGTTTACATATGAAAAAAATTATGAAAATATAAGCAATTTAAAACACTAATAAAAATTAAAAACAAACGTAGTCTATTGTGTGTAAAATTTAATTTTAAACAAAAGATGTAATATTAAAAAATTTGGGCGACCCTCAGCTTTTACGGACCCCCAAAGCTTTTCTGTAAAGTATGGTATGTATACCTCGACTATTTTATGGCAGAATGAGACAATAAACTGTGAGCGGCAAATGAAAGTAAACACTTCATATTATTTGAAAAAAATATGTATTATATTTAAATAAACAATGATATATACAAATCAATATTGGATAATTCTTTAGTAATAGCATATAAATTAAATGCATTAAAACAAGAAACTAAAACAAAGGCACATGAGAAAAAATTTACTTTTAATTTATATTACACTAATTTAGCGCGTCAAATAAAAGTAAACAGAAGACCCCAGGTTCAACCAAAGGTATATTTAATAATTTGTTTGTTGTCCTTTTGACTTTACTACAGCTTCTAACCCCATCGATTCAACAATTTTTTGGGTAGTCAAGGAGTAGTCAGGTGGAATTTTACTCCATTCATCCTGAAATGCAGCCTTTATTCCATCCTTCCAAGAAATGTTTCTTTCCCTCACATTTTTGTCTAGATATTCCCACAGATGCTCAATTGGGTTAAGGTCTGGGGATTGTAATGGATGATCAAGCGTTTAAGGGGTTCGATAGACCACAATTTTGTTCACAATTTTGAATGACTGCTTCGGATCATGATCCTGTTGAAGAATCCAGCGCTCTACTAAGCATAATTTCTTCACGCTAGGGGCAAAATTGTGTTGTGGAATTCATTGTTGAATCGATAAACACAAGATTTCCTACCACCGATGCCGCCATGCATCCCCAGATCATTACAAAGGCTCCACCATATTTTACGGTTTTTCTAACGCATTTATCGTTAAATGCTTCATTTACACATCGCTATATCTATGGAGATTTCTTGACACCAAATATTTTAAGTTTACTCTCATCAGTAAAAAGAATATTTTTCCAAAATGTTAATGACTGATTTTTATGATTTTTTGCGAAATTCAACAGTTTAATTTGATTTGCTTTCGACACATAAGGTTTTTACGTGGTACTCTGCTGTGTTAGCCATTTTGGTGTAGGGATCTTTTAATTGTGCTAGGACTTACTGATTTCCCAGAAATTTATAATAAATTTTCAGATATTTTTACTGCACTGGAAGCTGGAAGCTTTTTTAAGGTTTAACCAACTCTGGCTTTGCTTTCTGCATAGCCTGCCTTCGGCCGGACGCAAGAATTTTCTCCCCTATAAAATAACCGTAGAGGATTTCTCCAAAAAAAAAAAACTGACTTACTGACTTCATATTTTTCCATTTTTTTATTATTTTTATTATTATTTTATTTTTATTACTTTTTATTAATTATACTTTAGTAGAGTAGTACTTTTAATTACCATTCCAATGATACCCATATTGCCTGATTCCTCATTCATATCCATAAAATAGTTTTGGAAGTCCGTAACTCCGAAACTAAGTCGGCCCCAATTTTTAATTTAGAATTTATGAGATTGAAAAAGAACGAAACGCACCCTATTTATAATTCAAGATATCTGTTGCACCGCAAATAAGCGTAGAAGTACCGCATAAGCGATCAGGACCCGTACAGTGTCTAAATTGCCAAGAATATGGTCATACTAGGGCTTACTGCAAGTTGCCTCCGGTTTGCGTTGTGTGTCGAGAGTTAAATTGTTCCGCCCAATGCGACAAAGCAAGGGATGACTCGAAAGTTAAAAAATGTAGCAATTGCGGTGGAAATCACACTGCTAACTACAGAAGCTGTCCAGTTTTTTCCATGGTAAGGAAAACCACCCATAAATTAAATACTCCTGCTAAGCACCCGCAATATCGAGCAAATGCTCATTATCCTCAGTTAGCCCAACCAACAACACAATATGTTTCATACGCGGATATGTTAAAAACCAATCAGTACATAAAGCGACACCGACAAATAATTCTACTCTAAATTTGCACCCAGAACCTAAAGAACAACCATCATCTGATAACTATAATCGTCTCGAAGCAAGCATCGAGACATTAGTGCATTCGTTACACAGTTTTATGTGCTCTTGAGCAGCATGATGCAAGAAATGGTACGCATGCAATCTATGATGTTGCAGGCGGTACTAAACAAACCATGAACTGTTTAAAAATATGTTTCTGGAACGCTAACGGCTTACGCCAACATAAAAATGAACTCGAATGCACACTTAACAACAAATAGCTTATTTAGCATCAATGGCTATATTTTATATGATACTAAGGACCACCGTGGAAGAGCATGTGGAGGCTCGGGAATACTTATTAAGGCCCGAATCAAACATTATTTACTGCGTGATTTTTGTGAGGATTACCTTCAAGCAACAAATATCTGTCTTGAAGAATTTCATCAAAGCTTAGTTATTTCTTCGGTTTATTCACATCCTAGATTTCAAATATCGGAAAGTCAGTATAGGGACTTCTACAAATCACTAGGTCCCTGTTTCATAGCATCAGGCGACTACAACGCTAAACATACGTTATGGGGATCACGCCTAATAACTCCAAAAGGTCGTGTTTTATTTGACACAATTTCAAAAATGCGTCTGAATGTGATATCCACCTATTGGCCTACTGATCGACAAAAAAAGCTAATGTTATTGATTTTAACGTGATTAAGGGTATTCCGAGATATTTGGTTAAAGCTGAAGCTTCCATTGAATTATCCTCATCATTCATCCACTATCGTCTATATATGGGACAAACAAAACATCTTATCACCAACGACTATCACAAGCATTAATTGGTTGAAATATAGAAAGTATCTTAGTACTCATTGTTCGGAAAACAAGAACACTAAAAACACCTGAAGACGTAGAGCGGAGTCTTATTGATATGACCAAAACCTTAAATCAGCTGCCCAACATCCAACAATAACCCGACAACTAGCTAGAAACAATCAAATTTATTCTGCAGATATCGAACAGCTCTTGGCTGAAAAAAGAAAAATTCGTAGAGAATGGCAAACACAGAGATCTCCTCAACTTAAAAGCAGACTTAAAGAATGCAAGAACCGGCTTGAAGAGTAGCATCCCTGAAAAACTATTTGGGACACCTAGACGCAACTCCTCAATCAGATTATTCATTATGGCGTGCTTGTAGAAACCTTAAAAGGCCAGTCTTACGTAAGCCTCCCTTGCGAAATATATCTGGAGGCGGGGCAAGGAATAATACCGAAAAAGGCAATTTATTTGCTGGACATTTTAAAAGGGGGTTTACCCCAAATATATCGACTGATACCCAGCAAAAAAATAATGAAGTTGTTTAAAAGGAAATGGTGATTTCATCATTTCCTAAGCACTTGTTCCCTCGAATGCATTTTTAATATCATCCATAACTATAAAAAAATGAAAAATTTTGAAGTGCTGAAAAAAATGATTGCAATCACAAAATATTGCAATTTTGACAAGTTTATTTAAAATCACTTTGATTGCAGTTTTTACAGATCGGTTGCAAACATATAACTTTGATTATTTATATAATCAAAGAAATACTTTTTTTTGGTTTATAGACGTCATGACTTGTCAATGTTTAAAAATAAAATAAAATAAAACAATATTTAAAAAATCCGTCCTTACAATAAAAATACGTGTGTTTCATAAGAAATTTAAAAAGAAAAATATAAAATAAGATATATGATACAGGTAAGGAAGTTAAAGGAAAATGAGCAGTAATTGATCTTTTAAAAGAGTCCCTACGATTGAAGTTAAAAAAATAGTATAATGAATATATGTAAGTCATCTCTACAATGCTGTAGTTCGTTGCTGAAAATCTTAAAATATGAACATTTGGATGTCCCCACAAGTGTTGGCGGACTCCTACAAGGACGTGTAAAATTTATATTTTGTCAGGTAAGAATAATTTCATATTTCTTTATAAATATGATATACATACATATGTAAGTATATTGAATTTTTTCTTTGTAGAAAATGTGAACCATAGATAACACAACTGAAACGTCAAAAACCTAAGTCTTTTGTCAAAAACCTAAGTGTAAGAATGTATTCAAGGTATATTTATCTTACTAGGTAGTGTCGTCCGCCCTTCTCAATTTTCTTCTATGTTTTTTGACATTTCGAACTACAAAGCAACAAAATGCCATGTTGTTCTTGTATTGTTGTATTTGTTGTAGGGACGCCACTACCATAGATAACACATAGATAGTCAACTAAAACGTCAAAAACCTAAGTCTCTTGTCAAAAAACCTAAGTGTAAGAATGTATTGGTAGGCAAAATTGTATAAGTGTTGTTTTTTTTAAAAATTTCCCCACAGCACCTAAACTGCACATAGTTGTATAAAATATTTTGTAAAAATAGAATATTTTATTTACGTTCAATTTTAGATGTTAAAATTAAATAATTCTTTTGCTTTTTAATAAAAATATGAATTTTGTATTTTTCTAATATATTTATGTACGAAAAAACGTTAGATTGAATGCTAATTTTAAATATTTGAAATATTGATTTGAACATTTTCATCCCCTAAAAGACAAAAAAATACAATACTGTGTAGAAATACATTTCACCAAACAAATGTCAACGAAATTAAATTTATTTTGTATTAAAAAAATTTAAAATACAATAAATTGTTAAATAATTTGTTGTGAGAAAATTCAAAATTGTTTAAATAATTGGAAAGTACAATGGAAAATCGCGTAATAGTGCCTAAATGTGAATAAAAAAAAGTGTGGTGAATTCACACCGTACCCGTATGTGTGAAGACATTTGTAGCCACGTTTTTGACATTTGGAGAGCTGGCCATCTATGTGTTATGTATGGCCACTACCTAGTAAAATAAATATACCTTGAATGTATTGGTAGAAAAAATTGTATTTGTGTTGGTATAAGAAAAAATAATTCCCCACAGAACAAAAAGTGCACATAGTTGTATGAAATGTATTGTAAAAAATATATATATTTTTATAAATAAGTTTTTGGACTCTAGATACAATTTTCCATTTGCTATTGAATAAAGATATGTATATGGTAGTTTTGTGAATGCATTTATAAACAAAATGTGTTGGACAAATAAAAAATTAAGTTTTTATTTCAAATTGTATTGAAACTTTTTATCCCCAAATAGGAACAAAAAATCAATTCTGTTTATTTTTGAGAAATTAACCTCTTCAGTGTTTTTCACCCATTAAATGTCAAATTATAAAAACGTTTAATTTTAAAATACAAATTGTTTTTAAAGTTTGTAATTATATACATAAATAAGTTGTTAAAAAATTTACCCCTTAAAGGATATTCCCTATTTTTTGGTGAATTGCCAAAAAAGAAATATAATAGTGTGGGTTCAAGTGTGTGCTGAAGAGCAAAACAATGACAAGATATTGTGTTATGCAATGCAAAAATTATTCAAAACTTTTTAAGTTTCCTGTGGTTTTAGAAAGGTATTGAAATTGGCTTTTTAATAGTAATAACTTAAATTTCTCTCGATAAATTGAAAAATATTTTAACAGCTTCTAAAAACCGCGAAACATTCACACAAAAATTGTTCTCATACATTTTCACGAAACCTTTTTCATATTGAAGATACGCTCACTTTATGAATAAGTAAAATGGCTTAATGGCGTGGGTGTTTCCAATATGTAATACAAACATAAATCATTTACGTTGTTATTATTCAAATAATAATACTTGTATAAATTTATGAATTAATTTTAGAAGAAAACTGTGGATAGAATTATTTAATATTAAAGATCCAATTCAAACAATGTTTGCTTGTTCAAATCATTTCTCAAATTGTATGTTTTCAAGCAAGAATCTCAATTCCATTGCGGTTCCAAATCAAAATTTACCTGTTAATTTGGAAGTTATCTCAAGCAATTTTTCAGTTGGTAATGAAAATTTAAATTTGTTTCAACATTGAAGAATCTCCTACTTTATTTTATAGTCATTACATAAAATTTTTAGAATCTAAGATAAGAGATTTGGAAAAAGAAAATATTTTATATAAAAAGAATAATGAAATTTTAAGCAAGGCAAATAAAAGGCTGCAAATCAAAATGCAGTGTAAAAATTTTAGCGCAAGTAATAAAAATTATATACTAAACAAGTATTCTGTTATAGTCTTAAAAAATAAATCTTTGTTGTGTGAAAATATTTGTCTAAAAAACAAAAACAAAAAAAAAAGAAACAACATTTCTTGAAGATATATTGCAAAAATTAAAGCCGAATTTACGTATAACTGTAAAAAATGTAATTGAAAATTATAATAAAAAATCAAGCGGTAAAAGATATCGAGCAGAAGTGGAAACTGTTGCCTTAGGTACATATTTTTTATCACCAATGACGTATCGATATCTTAGAACTGATGTGGACTGACCTAGTCCAAATACATTAAAAGATTTTATTTCAGAATGGCCAAAATCACCAGGACTGAAGAAGCACCATCTCTCTTTGTTGGAGATGAGAGCCAAGAACTTTACAGACGAACAAAAATACGTAACAATTTCATGCGACGAAATGTCGCTCAAAATTCATTTAGACTATGACAGAAAAAGCGATAAAATTATTGGACTGGAAGACTTTGGTGATGGCTACCGATCGTCAAAAGTAGCTACAAATGTTCTCGTTTTTATGGTGAAAGGAATAGGAGGCCAAGGATGGAAACAACCAATTTGTTATTATTTGGTTCACAATTCTTTTAATGCCCAAAAACTAAAAATATATTTGTTTGAAGTAGTAGAATCTTTACAAAATATTGGACTTAAGCCGTTACATTTTGTTTGTGACCAAGGTTTAAATTTTGTAAATTTATTTAATATTTTAAAAATTTCGCGAAATAATCCATATTTTGAAGTTATTTCTTTAAAAAATTTTGCCATGCATGATACTCCTCACTTAATAAAAAGTACTAGAAATTGTCTTTCAAATTTAAAAAATAAAGTGTTTTTCAAAGGGAACATAGTTAGTTGTAAAGATATTGAATATTTTTATATTTTCAGTAAAACTGTGTTTGTGGTATGAACACTTTGTATTCTTCAGGACTTATTGCACCATTAAAAGCCCCAACAATGCCAAATACGTCCGAGTATCTTTTATTTTTTAACGACTTATTTGATATCCATAACAGTTCTAATTTAACAGCGCAATTCGGTAAAGAATTATTTTGCGGTTATGAGAGCCAAAAAACTTTATTAAAAGATTCTATCAAAAAATTGAAAGTATTGAAACAAAAGACGTAACAATATTACTAAAAAGTTTTCTTTTTTAAATGGATGGCTTTTAAACAACGAAAGCCTTCAACAATTGTTTCAGTATCTGAAAACCAACGGTTTTATTAATCTTTCAACAAGGCGCTTATGCCAGGATAATTTAGAACACTTTTTTGGTCAAATTCGTAGAGGTTCTGGAAATTCTCAAAGCGTAACTCCAATTATGTTCTGTTGTCTTTTTCAGAAAAGTTGGGGTCTAAATTATGTAAATGCTACTAAGAATGGAAATTGTGAAGTTAACGAAGGCGAGGCATCTGAAAACATTTTGTATTCCACAAATTCCTTCATAAATTATTCCGTTACGAGTGAACAATATGAAGGTTTCCCAACTCAACCTCAAATAGTTGATGATGTGGAAGATATCTTTTTAAGTGATCAGTTAGATCCAAAAATTTTTTTTAGGTGATAATGCCTTTGTTTATGTTTGTTGTTATTTATTTAAAAGATTACGAGAACTACATCATTGCCTGCTCCCATTGCCAACATTTGATAATTCCTATTGTGATAAATATACTTTTACTCAGGAAAAAGAATATGAAAAAAATCTACTTTTAAGACCACCAAATAATTTTATGCAATATGTGGAAGCTCTTAATACATTGTTTGAAAAATATTTCGATTCAAACTGCCACGAAATTGGAGTATTCAAACTGATGTATGAACGTCTTAAACATGTTCCTGAATACAAATGTTGTGATAAAATAGATATCGGAAGCTTCATAAATCTTTTTATAAGAACAAGGATATATTTTGTACTGAAATTTTTTTAAAAAGATGCTGCTGTTCCCAACTTAAGAAAGAAAGTTGTCAAATTGTCACATATATAAGTTTTCCGTCCATTTTCCTTCTAACAAACGAAGTCGATTTGCATACATGCTTTTGGATATTTGAACCAAACATTGGAACTAATGTAAAAAATTGTTTTACTTTTTAATTAGCAACTTTTCAGCCAATCTTCAAAATATTACCTAGAAAAATTCTAATGATTACTTAAACAAACTAAGATAGGTAGTTGGATAAATAATTTTGTTAAGAAAGATTCAGTTTTACTGAAGCGTTGAAGAACTTAAGTAACAATTCATATATGTTGTACTGTATCCTTAAAAACATTTTTAAATTTTTTTAAGAAAATCAATGAAAAACGATACGTACTAATTATTTATTTATTTTGCGCTCCGCTCCATCGTGTATACTTTTAAAATAATTATAAAAAATATCTCAAATCAACAGCTTTAAAGACTTTGACTAACACAATAGCCGTATTCAGTGTTTAATGCAAATGGTCTTGCAAAAGTGCAAGTGCATAATATCATTTTAAAGATATGACGCATTTGCACTTTCGCAAGACCATTTGCATCAAGCACTGAATACGGCTAATATAATTTTCAATTGCATTTTTAGTAAAGTATTAATTTTTACGAAATAATTGTGACATATAGTAAGCTCTATAATAAAATTCTTTTTTTAATATATACTAATTTAATATTGTTATTATACTTTATATAAATGTAATAGCGGAGTACAGTGTTCGATGCAAATGGCACAAAATACCTATTTTTTGTTGTTAAATTTGAATGATATAAAGTATTTTCACTTTTGCAAAACCGTTTGCATCAACACTGAATGCCGCTAATGTAAAATTTCTATTCAATTAAAATAAAACGTTGTAATTTTATGAATATAAATTTCAATTATAATGCAAAAAATTAAAATTTTTATATTCTGTAAGGCAAACAAAAATCAATCAATTCAAAAAATATATCGTTTCACTTTTTATACCGGTATAAATTACATCATAATAATAATAATTAAATTACCTTTTATTTTACAGTTACAGTACAATAAAATATTCTTTTCGCATATCTTTTAAATGACTTGTAACAAAAAATTTCGCCACAAAAGCTATATTTTTTCTTAATTTTATTTAAACAAGTACCTAGCTAGAAATTACCACTCTTCCAAACAGCAATATACCACCACAATACTATGAATACAAAATTACGACTACCACAATACTGTAAAAACAAAACGGCAACCATTGATTCGCAATATTGTGATCACAAAAATCCAAAACCGCTAAAACACTTTAAAATCAAAAAAAAAACCCAAACTTTTTAAAATTTGTTTTCATAGAAACCATGTATCGCTGTAATACTGTAAATACAAAAATACGGATTTAAATGCTGATTCCGTGTTTGCAATAATAAAAAACACTTCTTGGTTGAAATCTCAGTTAAAAATAACGTTTATTTTTTTGGCAATTAATAGCGGTATTCAGTGTTTGATGCATATGGTCTCGAAAAGTGCAAATGCGTTATATCATTCGAATTTATCAAAAACAATAGGTAGTTTATTGTTGGATTTCAGAGAAAAGCTGTAATATTACGCACTTACGACTTGGCAAGACCATTTGCATTGAATACTGAACTCCGCTAATGTTGTTTTCTTTATTTACATATATGTACGTACATCACATTTAAGTACATTGTTTAACATTTTTATTGATGTATCAACGTTATAAATTTATACTAACGGTGTTTATTTAGCATTGTGGAAACATTATTTAATTGTAAACAACACATTCAAAATAACAGTCGGAAGATGGTCATTTGACGTTATCATTAACACTATGACTATACTGTAAACTTGGTAAGCAGTATGTCATGAACGTCGGAACAGCGTCGCGCTGATTGTCTTTTTCTGCCTTGGTATTGGTATTTTTCACCAAATAAATAATACATCTCTCCCTGTACACCATCTCATCATGTAACTAAATTCTTTTTCAAAAAACGGACAACGGTTAGATTAATACACATTTTTATATTTTATTTTTGGTATTTTACTTACTATTTCTTCCCAAATTCTTTTATAACTTATTTCAAAACAAAATTAAAATTTTACGTATAAAAAAAACAAATATTATGTAAACAAAAATTAAATTATTTTACAATATTTTATGTTTATTATTTGTTTACAATGAGACTGTCAGACAGTTGTGGTGAATTTTTGTGCGTGTTGAATTCACACAGCACCCGTATGTGTGAAGACATTTGTAGCCATTTTTTACATTTGGAGAGTTGGCCATCTATGTATTATCTATGTATTTAACCAGGTGACTGCACAAGGCGGAGCTAATATTAAAGAGAAATTTTTTTTATATGAAGTTTGACATTAATCAGGTTTTTTAAGAGAGAATAATATCTATTTTACTGTCCAAATCCATAGATAACACATAGATGGCCAACTCTCCAAATGTCAAAAACGCGGCTACAAATGTCTTCACACATATGGGTACGGTGAATTCAACACACTTAGGGGAGTAAAATTTTTATTCCCATTTAGGAACTATTACGCGTTATTCCATTGCACTTTACAAATATTTAAACAGTTTTAAATTTTTGCACAAAAAATTATTTAACAATTTATTGTATTTTAAATTTTTTATTACAAAATAAATTTAATTTTGTTGACATTTCTTTGGTGAAATTTATTTCTACACAGTATTGTATTTTTTTGTCTTTAAGGGGATGAACATTTTCAAAACAATATAATAAATATTTAAAATTTGCATTCAATCTAACGTTTTTCGCACATAAATATATTAGAAAAATACAAAATTCACATTTTTATTAAAAAGCAAAAGAATTATTTAATTTTAACATCTAAAATTGAATGTAAAAAAATATTCTGTTTTTACAAAATATTTTATACAACTATGTGCAATTTAGGTGCTGTGGGGAATTTTTTTTTTTAACCAACACTTATACAATTTTGCCTACCAATACATTCTTAGACTTAGGTTTTTTGACAAGAGACTTAGGTTTTTGACGTTTCAGTTGACTATCTATGTGTTATCTATGGTTAAATATGCCTTGATTTAAAAATATAATTTTTTCTCTTATTTTTTGTTTTAGATCGCAACAGTAACATAAAGAATGGATTAAGAGAGCTAATATTACCAAGTACTTTAAATCTAGACGAAACGCATGGCAAATTACCTTTTCTCAATTACCCTAAAACAATGCACGTTTTCTTTGATAAATTTACTTTTAATTATTGAAAAATTGATATATACTTTAAATATTTCTTTCTTATTATCGTAGCCGGAACTTATTGCGAAGGTAGTACGGATAAGTCGTTTAAACCCGATATTAGGTATGCTATAAAATTAGCAAAAAATTGACATTGTAAAAGCAAAAATAAATCTTGTACATCAAATGCCGAGCAAATTGTAGAAAATTAAGACTTTTTTGAGAAGCACTATAATTTGCTTATAAATTTATAAAATATAAATATAAGAATATCTCAATTTTTATAAAATGTTACTTTGAATTTTTAATCTGCTTCAATTTAAATTAACAAATATTAGTTTTTAGTTATAGTTTTTTTTAACTTTATATGTATCTTCTTTTAAACTGTTACGAATACTAAAAACAAACAAAATTATATGTTTTTTCAAATTATTTTCGTTCATTTTATTGATTTATAAGAAGGCATAAAAAACCAATTCCAGGCATTGATGAAAACTACAAAAGAAATTCTTAATTTTCATTGGTGGTAGGGTATCATTTTTATGACAATCCGTTTATTAAATCAAGAACTCATCCGAATCATCAAACTTTCATTAGTCCTAAGCACTAATTGAAATGACAGTCAGTTTATTTAAATGTGAACGTATGCGTTTTTCACCTAAATTGAAGCAGTGCAAGTTCAGTAGAACTCATGAATTTACTAATGTTTTGTCATGTTTTTTTTTTTTTTTTGCTGGGTAAAGTTGAGTTGCCAATTGTCGAGGCTAGTGCTGCAGTACCGATAAGATTTGAATTAGGTGCTATTGAAAAGGCAATAAAGGATTTAAATACCAAAAAAAGACCCTGGCAGTAACAAGATGTTAATTGAGTTGCCCCGTATAGCTCGCAGAATCGTGTTTTTTATTTTAAATGCCATTTTACGTCTTGAGTACTTCCCCACAGAGTGTAAGGTGTCCTAGGTTACCATGATTCCAAAACCAGGAAAAGACCACACAAAAATTTAATCATACTAAAATTTAATGTGAAAGAAGGAGATTGCCGGAGTTCCCCAAGATAGTATATTGGGGCCCTTTTTATACTTATTGTATACTTCAGACATGCCAACTAGTAAACGAGTTCACACATCGACATTTGCTGACGACACAGCTTTTTTGAGTATTCACGAACGACCCGAAGTAGCATCACGATATTTACAAGACCACATATTTAATTTAGAAAAATGGTTGAAGAAATGGAGAATAAAAGTGAATGAACAAAAATGCACTCAATTAACTTTCACACTGCGTAGAGAATCTTGCCCCCTATTCGGATAAATAACCAAACGATACCTCAGCTTTCAAACGTCAAATATCTCGGCATACATCTTGACCGCCGCCTTACTTGGAAACGCCACATAGAATAAAAGTTAACACAAATGAAGCTAAAAGCCGGTCAACTAAACTGGCTTATAGGCAGAAATTCTACGCTCACTTTAGATTGCAAGCTTTTACTATACAAGTCAATTTTAAAACCAATTTGGTGTTATGGTATTCAAATATGGGGCACTGCCTCAGCTACCAATGTAGAACAAATACAAAGGCGCCAAAATAAGATTCTTCGTATGGTTACATCTGCTCCTTGGTATATAAAAAACTCAAACATCCATAAAGAGATAAACGTGCCATCAGTTAAAGCAGAAATAGCGAAACTTGCCATAAGGTATTTAAAGAAGCTTGAAACTCAACCGAATCCGCTGGCCCGTAACATACTAAATAAACCTGGTTACATTCGACTAAGAAGGAGGGACACTGCTTCTCTTATCCGTATATCAAAGGGATGACCCGCAAATAACAATAACCGTGAAACATAAGTACATTTTTTGGTCTAGCACTGGTTGGACTTAACAAGTATATTTTTAGAGTAATTATTGATACCTAGTTCAATTATATTGAAGATAAATAAAAATATATATTGAAGATAAAAAACAATAAATAAAAAAATGCGAAAAAAAGAAGAATTAAAAATAAGAAAAAAAATATTTGAAAAAATTGGCGGTCGCCCTTATTTTCCGACTTATGGGCCGCTGAACTTTTCACATAAAACTGTTTTTGTGCACTGCTCCAATTAAAAAAAAATAACCCATTGAGAACCGATACAGAAGAAAATCCTGAAATAGCCGAAGGCCGGCTATGCAGGAAATCTTAAGTAAGCAAAGCCGGTATTGGTCATACCATACAGGAAAAAATTATTGCGCCCGACCGAAGACCGGCTATGCAGTAATCTTTAGTAAACGAAGCCGGTTTTGGTCATACCATAACGAAGAAAATCTTTGTTCCTGGAAGGCAGCCTAAAAAACCATAGAGGAGAAAATCCTTGCGGCCGGCCGAAGGCTGGCTATGCAGAAAATTGTTAGTAAGCGAAACCGGTGTTGATCATACTGTAGAGGAGAAAATCCTTCCACCCGGCCGTAGCAGGCTATGCATAAAATTGTAATTCAGTGAACTCGGTGTTGGTGTTTTTTCTGATTGGAGAAGCTTCGCTAAACTAGATTTGTTCCGAGATATTTTCAAAAGCTTTTAAACAATGCCCATATTGAGCTGATATCTTCAAAAATGTAGCGTATAATCACAATTTTATATGAAAAGTTTAAGAGTCCCATAACACGGGAAAATATCGGCGACCGCCAATTTTGTCACTTTTTGTAACTAAACATGTTCAGTTTGGTTGATATACATAGCTTACATTTGCTGTTCACAAAGTCAACAATTAACAGTTACATTTATAATTTAATCCCTGTTACTTAAAATGAACTAGCACAATTAGATTTTAGTATTTTATTCTTCTGATATTATTTTAAAAAATACCAAGCAGAAACAGGCATAAATAAAACTACAGCTGTTTTTTATATTATTATTGTTGCCAAATACATAAAAAAAATAGTTGCTCTACACTGAAAAAATTTTTTTTCGAATTGTATATGAATAAGAAACTTTTAAGCGTCATAGACAAGATCAAAATGCTGGATGTCAAAATCGTGTATATGTGCTGGATGCTTTGATGTACACATGCTGGTTGATTCGACAAGCATTCATTTTTAATTTGATTTTGTGCTGTCAACATCATACTGCAAATAATGCAACTTCCGTGCTTGAAGAACAAACATAATACATGCATTAAAATGTGACATTCAGCATGCTAGAAATCATTTTTTTTTATCCAGCATCGTCTGTGTTACACACACACATGATTATCTTGACCGTATCTAGCCCGCTTTACAATGCAGTTTTATAATTCCTAAATTGTAATAAATGAGATTATAAACATGAAAATTAATACAAATATAGTTTACCATTTAAAACGGTTCTAGACACTAACACCCCTTTTGCAATTGGACAGAAACAGGGCAGACAGACAAGATTTGTTTGCAAGGGGTTGAAAAGGTAGAGTGTGTATTAATTACATTACTTTCTATACAAATCTGGTCTGTTTGTCCATTTTATGTCCAAATGTTAAAGGGGTTTATGTAAAGGCTATGTATAATTCACTATCATACTCGGTGGTACGATCTGTCAAAAAAGTGTGGATTAGAAATGGATGCGTATGACAGACTTTTTTACTTGTCTCTACGATTTGATAATATTTTGAAAAAATTCTTCTTCTTCTGGATTGTTGCTCATACAGAGCAACAATGTTGGTGCCAAATGGTAAAAAGCTGCCGTAAACACTAGATTCTTGGATGCAGCTTTTGGTCATGTCCAGAAACGACGGTTGGATTTTGAACAATGTTTTTCTTCTTTGTTTTTTAGTTTAATTAGGTTTTATTGTTTTTATTATTGCAATTTTCTTTAGTTTTTTCATTTTTATTATTAATTTATTCTTCTAATGGATTGTTGCTCATACAGAGCAATAATATTGGTGCCAAATGGTAAAAAGCTGCCGTAAACACTAGGTTCTTATTTGCAGCTTTTGGTCATGTCCAGAAACGACGGTTAGGTTGAAAACAATGTTTTAGATATTTTAGTTTTTCTGTATGTAGTTATTATTTATTTGTTTGTTGCAAATCCTTCTTTTTTTCCTTTCGTCAAATGTGTGTAAAATTTATTTGTTAATTTTTCATGTGGTTTCTTGATTTCGAACAATTTCAGTTATACACGATAACCGAAGCGATTACACGTGGCTGATTGATGCAAACACAAATTAACTGTACCACGGTACAGCTATCCGTGAAGCCAATCAGTCAGTGCGAGAAGGAGACGCAAACCACTTGAAGATCGAGCAACAAGGACGGCCTGATTGTCCTTAAACGATAATGACAATGACGCGCGAACGTGTTCCTCAATCCAAAGCTACTTTACGACTTCTTGTTAATTTATTATTATTTTGTTATTTTTTATTTTTTGTCTTCTGTAAAATTTTCTTGTAGGTACGATATGTAAAATTAAGGTTATACACGATAACCAGAGCGATTACACGTGGCTGATTAATGCAAACACCAATTAACTGTACCATGGTACAGCTAACCGTGAAGCCAATCAGTCAGTGCTAGAGGGAGACGCAAAGACCGAGCAACAAGGACGGCCTAATTGACCTTAGCTATTTTTTCCATGTGATCAGAGTTTCAAAATTATTTTTGTATGATAGTGTGGCACCTATAATGCCATTTTGAAACGTCTTTTGAGTAGGACAGAATCCTGTCACTTTTTTTGTTTGTACGATTGTGTACGATTAGTAAATCATGACCTAACCAAATGTCCTTATACAAACGAAATAAAGTCTACTTGAAGTCCAATTTAAGACAAAATTTTCATATATAATTTGTTTTAAAGTAGACTTTATTTCTTTTACATAAGACCAGAAGTGTTTGGCCAATTAAATGTATATTTATGCCGAGGCACAGAATCCTTCATAAGTTATACATCTTTTTCAACGTACAAGAAAATTGAAATACAACTTTTCTAATGAGTGTTGTTACAATTAGTATGTCTCCGTCAACGTAAAGTGCGAAAGCTGGGCAACTTTTGACGTACGTTGAAAGCTATAAATTAGTTTCTCTTTGTTACTCTCTCTCAAAATTAAATTTTTGTGTTGAGTGGAAGCAAAAATAAAACTTGTATATTGTTTTATTTAATTTAATAGAGTAAAATGGAGAAAAAAGCTATTCACGTGTTTTCGTTTCTGATTTAATATCTGTCAACAAAGTACTCATTGTGTGAGCCTCTTCCGTTGTAACTTTGTTTTCAGTTGAGTACGTTAAAGTATAACGTAAGACGGATTCTATGTGTCCCGGCCTTTAAAATCAATTAATCTTTTCATTTGTGTTTCAAGGCGGCCTACAATCTATACTATCCGTCTGGCATCACTATGTTTCGGAGAACCGGCATTTGACATTTATTTAATATAATTGTTTGTCTCTTTCCCTCATAACCAAAACAAAATCAACACAGTTGTAAAATTGCATTTAGAAAAAACCAAGTATAAATATTTAATTTTGCATTTTTATTAATATTGCAAAAATAGCCAAAAAGAATTTGTTCCAATATCATCTTTTAACAACAACCACATAAATTTGGTGTATTTAAACAAATAAAATTGCAATAAATATTTGCAAAACCCTGCATTTTGCAACCTTGTGTCTGAACAAACCAAAAAAATAACCAACAAAAATACAATCATTGCAAAAGGCGAATCTACAAAAAATAAAAAATTTGCTAAAAAATAAAAACAAGCTATTAAAATTATTCGAATTATTTCAATAATAGAATGCAAAAAAGTTAAAATCTGGCAAAACAAAACATAGTAAACACTTTTTTGCTTGGAGTTATCTGTTCACAAGAAAAATAACACACACACAATGGCCAGCGCCTTGGAAAATTTTGTGAATAGTGTGAGAAGCCGCAGTTCATCAGGCAAGTGAGCATTTAGTTAATAATACAAAGATTTTGTTAAAGTAAAACCCTTATTTTTAGGTGCCTTTGAAGAACTGGCAACACATTTATTAGATTCTGTGGAAATTTTAACCAAAAACTGGAATATACTAGATAATGTCCTGGAGACATTGGATATTCAACAGCATTCATTGGGTGTACTTTATGTGTTAATTGCTAAATTTAATAGCATTACAGTAAGATGTTTTTGTATTGCTAGTCATTTTTTAATGTTGATCTTAACGAATATGTTCTTATATTTCCCATTAGAACTCCAATGCTGATGTGAATGTACTGTTTAAATTGTTTAAAGACTTTATAGAACAATGCAATACTTATCAAGTTGGTTTAGCCGCTCATGCTTGTAAGTTTTTATGTTAAGAAGTTTCAATTAAAACGCAATGATTTATAAGATACACTATTTCAGTTTCTGAGCCCTCAACTGTGATTAAATATTTTGTAGTGTAAAAAAAGAAATCTTGTTCTGTATCTTTAAAGCCACAAGCTCCAGGCAAACTAAATCCCACATTTTAATAATCAAAAACAAATGTGCCACCTGACCTAAGGGCGCCACCTTTATAGAATATGTTGAACTCTAGATGGTCTTACGCTGTAACTTGCCATCACTAATATAAATGATGTTTAGGTGTACTCCGGCTTGGTAGCAAATGGAATTTATTAGTCTATGCCACTTATAAAGAAGGAGGTTATCAAATCGTCTGAATGTTGTTTTTTTATGTTTGTGCCCGCAGAACTCAGCCATTTCTGAACCGATTTTAAATTTTTTTCTTTATTTGCAAGGTTATGCTTACAGATTGGTCCCGTTTTAAAAACAGTTCATTATTTTAAAAATTAAAGGGTGTCCCCATACAATATACATTTTTTCATGTATGAATAACCCTAAAGAGCACCAATTGAAAATTTTATTTATAGCTCCCACCAACAAAAAGTAATAAAAAAATAAACTTAAAATTTAAAGGGTGTCCCCATAGGTGAGGTAATTTGACCTTTATGAGCCTATTTTTTGGACCGTTAAAGACAAAACCTTGAAAGTTTGCCAGAATGTAGATTACTATGACCGTTATAATAAAAAGTATAAATATTCAAATTATAAATTAAAGGGTGTCCCAATAGTCCACTTAATTTGATGTATATGACCATACTTTTCAACAGTTGTACACCGACCGTTAAATTAACAAAGAACTTGTATTATTAAGTCCGCTATAACAAAAAGTATAAAATTTGAATTTGGAAATAAAAGGGTGTCCCAATAGTTAATGTAATTTTATGTATGTGTCCAAACTTTTGAACCGTTATACTCAGACAGCTGAAATTTACAAGGAAACTGTAGTGCTAAGTCCGCTATATCACAAATAGCAAGTGTGGAACGTTACTAAGAAAGAATAAATATATTACAAATTAGGTGATAATATTAAATATAAAATATTTATGCCAATATATAATACATAATAAATGAAACTTAAATTTGAAATATATTTTATTTATTGTGTATTGCTACTTTTATACGCAGTGATATTTGCAAATAAAATAATTTGCAAGAACTTAACTCACTGTTTATATGACAGATTGCCCTTAAAATAGTTTTATTATTTTAGTTTTTGCGTTGCTTAGATCTGTTTTCTTTCTTTAGTTTTGTGATCAAACATAATAATTGCTTTTACAATGTAATTAATGCAATGTGCAAATTTTCAAATTTTCATTAAATTCGTACAATACATTTTTTAAATAAAAGAAATGGTAAAGTCATAAACGTTATTTGCTAACAATATGTGAGTTAGTAAGTCGCAATAAAAAATTTTTACGTACATATTACACTATTATTTGCAAATAAGACATACGTATTATACGTATACAACATTATTTTTTCTAAAATTTTTTACATCGCGTTACACTTATAATTATTTATGCATTTGTACGCAACGTCTGACATTTTTTTATTTATGTATGAATTTCTCTTTATTATGTGCCTGTTGGAATGTTTTTGGGCAGCTTTAATAGCAAAGCAATTTCTAAATTTCAAAAATCAAACAAAAAAATTTGAAGCTTTTATCAGGGACCGAAAATAAAGTTTAAAACAAATGTATGTTTTGTTACGGTTAGTTTTAAAGTCCCGTTCACAATTGCATTTTTTTTTTTCTAAAACATTTTGTTAATACTGTAAAAAATGTGTTTCTGACGACTGTATTATTTTATATAGCCATTTTCATGTCGAAGAGAACAAACAACAACAACAATAGAGATTCGTTTCCACGACAATTGATTTTCGCTCCGGAACGACCCGAGTATCACTCGGCCAAAGATTGTCCACTCAGCAACAGCTGTACCAACCGAAAGAATCTATATCTATACATATAATAAAATAATAACTCAATTCCGTCTGTCTGTCTGTACGTTACTGCTTTTCTTTTGCGTTCCCATCACGTAAAAACAACTGGATGCATTTGAAATAAAATTTTGTGAGAAGGTACCTTAACATCCTGATTACAATATAGGATACTTTTTTTTCCACAAAAGTATCTCATTTCCAAGAGAAAGTGGAGAAAAAGCAGTGAAACTTCGCAATTTCCAGTTTAAAGGTACTGAAATTTTCGGTTTAGACTGGGATATTTCAAACACGGTTATGCACCTTTTATTTTTGAAAATGAGATATTTTAAACAAAATTGCGCAACAGATGGCGCCAATGGAATAAAATTTGTATTTTTACTTTGTGGAAATACATTGTTTTAAACACTTCTTACAGACCTTTACAATAATTTTTAGAATTATTTTTAAAAATTTTGGATTTTTATCCAGGGTTGGGTACCTTTATATAAGGTAAATACATAAACCATAACTGAAGCACTATAAAAGTAAAAGTCTTACAATTGGTGTGGAATACTTTCAAAACAAAATCGAGCAAAATATTGTCAGAACGCCCATGACGTGGTGGGCACAACTAGTAAAAAATAAAATAAAAAACTTAAAGATTAAATATTAACATTTTTATGCGCCTATAAATGCAAACATGTACTCATTTCTGCTCCCTACTGTATATAGTGAAGACGTGCATATGTATTTTTTGTTGCAATTGTTTGTTGTGTTTTCAATTAATTCTTTGAAAAATATTTAATAAATCCTGAAGAAATGGCAAGGGTTACCCACGAAGAATTAAAGTGCAGAAAAAAAAGGGGAAACAACTTTACCGCATCTGAACCTGCAGATACTGCCTCTTAAAATAATATTTCTGAATCTTAATTAAATTTACTAAATTCAGAAAAGTATGACAGAGTGCCCAAAAAATGTAAATAATATTTTTTTGGAAGCTCTACTCCTTTGAGGTGGGAAACCGAAGCAGATCACTAACTTTATGGGACCCACCACCTTCATTCTTAAATGAATTTTAATCTCGACTAGTGTGATTTTAGAGAGAAGTCTGACGACGTTGTTGCTCGGCATAGAGTCCGTCGTAATTTCTTAATTTGTGTAAGGCTAATTTCCCCGTAACATCTACATTTATTAAGTGTTTGCACACAACAGCAGATCTTGTACAACAACAACAATACAGATTCACAGCAGATTTTAATGTACATTTAATTTAATCTCCCAACAACAAATACATGTGTTTCAAAAACAAAAGTTGCAAATGTGGAAAGAGACAAAGCAAAAGAAGGCAATCACCTATTTTATATTAACTGTGTACATCAGATATGCCAATTAGCACTTGAGTCCACACATCAACATTTGCTGATGACACAGCTTTTTTTTAAGCAACCATGAAAGCGCCCAAGTAGCATCACAACATTTACAAGACCACATACTCAAATTGGAAAAATGGTTAGAAAACTTGTGAATGAACAAAAATGTATCAACATTACTTCCACACTGCGTAAGGACTCATGCTCTCCTATTCGCATAAATAATCAAATGATACCGCACCTACCAGACGTTAAATATCTGGGTTTACATCTTGACTGTCGCTTTACTTGGAAAAGTAACATAGATTTCAAGTTAACTCAAATGAAATTAAAAGCAGTACAACTAAATTGTCTTATTGGCAGAAACTCCACCCTGAGCTTAGATATGAGTAATTATTGTTGCTTCAAGAATATTGAAGATACAATAAATAATAAATGAATTAAAAAAAAAATGCGTAAAGGCTTAAACGAGTCACTTTTGAATCTTTATAAATTATCATATTTGAATATTTTTTAAATCTTCGAACAAAATATTTAACAATACAAAACCGTAAAATTGTTCTTTCGAATATTTCAAACTTATTCCTAAGGGTGCGCGAAATAAAGAACCAAATTGGGAAACCGTATAATAATACGAAAAAATATTTATATGTACATATACTATGTATGTATAAAAACTCATGAAAACTCATCCAAATCTTTAATAAATAAAAACTCATTTATTTTCTTCATCTTTTTTTAAACCAATTTTATAGATTACGAATTATGCCATCTATTTACGAATACAATTGTAACGCAACCATGTTGTATACGAGGTTTAAATGTTTTAGCTACAGCCATTAATAAAATACGCACTTCAGAGTCTCAACTTACACCCATACATGCTGATTTGTGTCAGCTAAGTCTTAAATCAAAATGTTTTAGAGTTGCTCTAAAATATTTAGACGTCGATATAACAACAATATCAACATCGGCTGATTCTAGAGGGCAAAATCAAACGGTAACAATTATTTTTAGATTCATCTATTAATATCTTTCTTATATGTTAAACTATTTTTGTAATTCAACTTTCACAGGATGTCACCAATCATGATGCCAAATATTTCTTATTATACTATTATTATGGTGGCATGATTTATACGGCTATTAAGAATTATGAAAGAGCATTGTATTTTTTTGAAGTTTGTATATCAACTCCTGCCATGGCGATGTCTTATATAATGTTAGAGGCGTATAAAAAATTCATATTGGTTTCGTTGATACTGCATGGAAAGGTGGGTCTGAAAATGATTTAAAATTTTAAAAGTTAGTTTATTTTTTTATTAAGTAAAGGTTTAAAATTTAAGAAACTTTTTTGCGTTTAAATGATAAAATGTTTTTTTAATTAATTTTTAAGAATATAACTATACCGAAGTATTCTTCCCAAGTTATATCGCGTTTTATGAAGCCAATTGCTCAGGTCTATCATACATTAGCCCTTGCATATGCCACCGCCTCCAGTGAAGAATTACGAAATTGCATTATTAAATACAGTGAAACATTTCAACGTGATAATAATATGGGTCTAGTTAAACAGGTAAGTGGTTTATTAAATACATACATTTTTATCATTAACATTTCCTTAACGCACAGAAACAACAAAATTTTATTTTTTTAGTAAACATATGCATTTAGGTATAGCATGATGTTAATAAATGAACTTTTATGGGTTACGCATTTTCATTTTAAATATATAGAAGTTGTAAAATCAAATTGTAATACAAATTAAACGTCCGGCTCTGTAATACAAATTAAACGCGAAGTACAGACATGTGTAGTTAAGAACAATAAACCATTCCATGGTATTAATGAAAAAAAAACTGTAGCTCGTTACAGTTAATGCCATAGTTAGTCGTATAACTCTCTAGGAAAGAGAAACAGAATCAGGTCTGACCGCCTTTAAGAAACAATGACTAAGCAACGCAAGTTGTTTATTAATGCGGAGCTACTTTATGATTCTAAAACTTTTTAACAAACGAAAAAATAAATTTTGTTCGCTATTGAATTTGTTCCGCCAGTAAATTTAATACTGTTGTTACACTTTATACTATTTTTACTCGAAACGGTAAAGTATTGATACTTACTCGTATCGGTCGATTTTTCTGTAGATGTTTCACATGTTTCAAGTATATGAATAGGCCATTTGCTTTCAAAATGCAAGTGGGATTGCTAAAATATGTTGATCCCTCTTCGCTTTTGAATTGGGCGTCATGTGGTTTGGGAAAATTGATAGGTGTTTGTAGTGTAGATATCTTGTAGATAAAATTCAAGTTGAAACTATAGAGTTGGTAATAAAATTTAATTTTTATGTATAGCCGTCTAACCAACACAACGTTTAAGTGGAGATTTTAATCGCGTCTCTAAAAGGTGCTGCGAAGTGTTGAATTTTTTTAAGTTATAACAAAAAGTCTTTGTGCCTTTTTTGTATTTTTCTTAGATCTTTATTTGTTTTTTTTTTTAAGGTTAGATGTATAGGTTACGATAGGTTAAGAAGGGTTCTACCAAAAATTCACACCCACTCGAGGACCCGTAGGGTGCATTGTGCTTTCCTTCAGGTAACTAAATCTTAAACAAAAGGAAAGAAAAAGACCAATCGATGTCGTAGAGCCCATCGAGAAATCTTTCACATAGCCAGCCATCTAAGTCCGGGCAGTTCTCTACAGATTCCAACTCTTCTTCCTCGCACATCCTACAGAAGTCCGATGTACCTAAAACCCATCTACTGGTTATTGGTTACATATGTATATAAAAATCCTTTCTTATAAAAAATATTTGTCAGCCAGCATGAATTTAAAAAAATCAAAGTAATAGAAAATTTTACTGCAAGTAAAAGAAATAGGTTCAACGGAAATTTGATTATTTATTTGTTTTTCTTACAGGTCGCTACTTCACTGTATAAGAAAAATATTCAAAGATTGACAAAAACATTTTTAACATTATCCCTATCCGATGTTGCTAGTAGGGTTCAATTGCCATCGGCTAACGCAGCTGAAAAATATATTCTGAATATGGTAAAATATAATTTTTCACAAATTTTTCTTTAAGCAAGATTTCTTCTATATAAAATTCTTTTTTTGTAGATTAAATCTGGTGAAATTTATGCAACTATTAATCAAAAGGATGGCATGGTTATTTTTAAAGACGATCCTGAAAAACACAATTCACCTGAAATGTTCCTTAAAATTCAAGAAGATATGGATAATGTTATGGCACTAGTTAAACAATTAAACAAAATGGAAGAAGAAATCATACTAAACCCTACGGTAAGATAACCTTTCTTTCTTTCAAAACAGACCACCCACCAATATTTAAATTAATAATTTATCTTTTGCAGTACATTAAAAAAGCTGTTGGAAATCAAGAGGATGATTTAGCGTCTCAACATGCAAAAGCTTTTGCGGGGTAAATATACTTTCGTCAATAAGTTATGCATTTTTTTAAAGTTATATCTTTCTTTTTTATCTCCTTCTCAATAGAGATCCTATTGATTGATGATATAAAAAATGTAATAACTACTCCAAAGTTTTGCATAAATTTATGAAACCTAAACAATGCAGTACATTTGTCATCTTTAGCTTTATGCTGAAAGGCATTCATTCATTGTTTAACGATAAGAAATTTAAAAATAAAAATACCAACAGCAACAGCAATAATACAAACAACGGCCGCAACATTAATAACACTGTAATAACTAACTTGCCTGTTGAACATTAAAAATTATTGTTTTTTAAAGTTTAAAAAAAGAAAATATTACCACACAGAACAAAAAAGCCTTCATTCTTTGTGGTCATTAATTTTATGTTTTTTTTTATTTCTCAGAAATTTTAGCTACATTTTAAATTGAAATAAAGCGAAAAAGATGTCTACCTATAAAATTAAATAAAAAACAAAAAAAAAAAAAACAACTGCATGTGACTTTATTGAAATTAACATGATCTAAGTAAAATGAGTTGTTATAAGATAACTTAAGGAAGGGGTTAAATAAAGAAAATTTTAACAATTCTTAGGGTTCTTCGTCATTTATTTTAATATTGGAACAATTTTAAGACGTGTGTCTTGAAAAAGTTTATAAATTTTTAGCTTTCCTAAAGAGCCATTGTCGTAAACGAATATTTAATATAAAACGGTCTACCAAGAACGAGTCAGGTACCATAAATAAGCTTAAATTATCCCAATTATCCAATTAGATAAGTAGCTTTTCAGCAGAGCTCACTTGGGTCTAACATGCTGGTGACTTTGAGTTAGAATTTTAGGTAGTTAACAACACTTCTTTTCTTATCCATACACCACCACTTTTTCCCTTGTTGGTATTTCACCCTAGAGATATGCAACTCGTTTGTATACAAGAAAAACTAAACCACATTATTATTCAAGTGTTTTTTAGTATATTTCAAGGTATATTTATCTTACTAGGTAGTATCTTCCGTCCAGCTGATTTAGTAGTTCGACAAAAAAATTTTCAAAAGTTCTATGTGTTTAGAAATTGTATAGTGCAGAAGTGAGAAAGCAATAAAATACATACACGTCTTCTAAATTTTTTGAGATTTCTAACTACAAAGCAACAATAAAATGCCATTTGTCCTTGTATTGTATTTGTTGTAGAGACGCCACTACCCAGTATTAAAGTAAAAGTAAGATTAATCTACCTTCGAATTTTTTTCTTAATTTTATAAAGTGAAGTTTTAACCATAGATAACAGCTTTTAAACATTTATTTTTATTATTTGTGTTTTTTTAGAAGCGGAGAACTTGAAATAAAACAGAAAATCATTTTTTATATCCATCGAATTGGCTTTATTAATTAGATATTTTAATGACATTAATATTTCAATTTTATTCGGGCATGCCACATCAGGTATCGCGTACAGGGTTTAACCTGGAGGACCAATTTTCGAACACCATTTGTAGTAATCGGGCTGTATTTTGGAAATAACGGTTCGAATATTCGCTTCTAAGTGATTGATCATTTTTGGTATATATGTTAGACCTGGTACTTTACATATACCATCCTATCTGCAATACTAATAGCTTTCAGTTGAGGCACGAAAAGGTTGACATGGGCCAATGATCGCTTCTGTCTTTTGGGATGCGTATTATCGTTAACAGTAACGTATTCCAAAATCCATAGTTTGTCAAACTATTGGCTATTATGGATGATTATGAGCACAATAAAATGAATGTAATGCCCGATGAGTTTGTCCAACTGAAGCATGAATTTGAACAATTCCGAAACATTGCTCTAGCGGTAGTCTCAGTTTCTACACTGTTAGTAGTGGTGATACCGAAACTTTGAGATTTTTTAAAATTAAAAATAATTGATGGCTTCGTTTCCATTATTAAAAATAGTGCTCATAATTATATTTGTTCAAACTGTGGATTAAGAACATAAATCATCTGGATCCATTTATAGAATGAACAACAATTTTTCTTTTTCGTAATCGTAACATTCTACATAAATAAGTATATAGACTTTCCCTTAAAAGCTTTAAACAAACCTCTCTTGACAGTGGCATTTTACCAACTAACCGCTGAAAAATTCCCTTCTGTAATAAGCCACTTACCGCTCTCCAGCTCTGCCGCTAGCAGCACATTGCGTATGCTCGGCCTAAGAAACAACTTATAACGAGTGATTTTTTAAGAGCTTGAGAACTTTTTAAAAAAAAAAAACGCATAAAATTTGCAAAATCTCATCGGTTCTTTATTTGAAACGTTAGATTGGTCCATGACATTTACTTTTTGAAGATAATTTCATTTAAATGTTGACCGCGGCTGCGTCTTAGGTGGTCCATTCGGAAAGTCCAATTTTGGGCAACTTTTTCGAGCATTTCGGCCGGTATAGCCCGAATTTCTTCGGAAATGTTGTCTTCCAAAGCTGGAATAGTTGCTGGCTTATTTCTGTAGACTTTAGACTTGACGTAGCCCCACAAAAAATAGTCTAAAGGCGTCAAATCGCATGATCTTGGTGGCCAACTTACCGGTCCATTTCTTGAGATGAATTGTTCTCCGAAGTTTTCCCTCAAAATGGCCATAGAATCGCGAGCTGTGTGGCATGTAGCGCCATCTTGTTGAAACCACATGTCAACCAAGTTCAGTTGTTCCATTTTTGGCAACAAAAAGTTTGTTAGCATCGAACGATAGCGATCGCCATTCACCGTAACGTTGCGTCCAACAGCATCTTTGAAAAAATACGGTCCAATGATTCCACCAGCGTACAAACCACACCAAACAGTGCATTTTTCGGGATGCATGGGCAGTTCTTGAACGGCTTCTGGTTGCTCTTCACTCCAAATGCGGCAATTTTGCTTATTTACGTAGCCATTCAACCAGAAATGAGCCTCATCGCTGAACAAAATTTGTCACATTTGAACATTTCGAACCGAACACTGATTTTGGTAATAAAATTCAATGATTTGCAAGCGTTGCTCGTTAGTAAGTCTATTCATGATGAAATGTCAAAGCATACTGAGCATCTTTCTCTTTGGCACCATGTCTGAAATCTCACGTGATCTGTCAAATACTAATGCATAAAAATCCTAACCTCAAAAAAATCACCCTTTAGTTGCTCTAGAATAAGCCTTGTGTAATAGAGTAAAATAAAACTAAAGGAGACTAGTTTACGAGTACAATAAAAATTTATTATCTTATAATTTTAATTGTAAGCTAGTACGATAATAAATAAATAAAACTAAAAGAGGTCTCGTATTTCTTACCTTTAATTGGGTGATTAAATATACATATATTAATTAGAATATAGATTAGAATATAGAAAATAGATTGTTTGCAAATGATTCCTACCTTGCATATATATACGAAGAATGCTGAGTCTAACTTTTCGTTTCTTTTTAAATTAACCATAAAATTAAAATAAATTTTTATGTTATTTAAATAATAAATCGTAATTATACCAACAATTGCTTTTAATTAAAACGGGACCAGAAATCCCGCTTTATATTATATTGATCCTAATCTAGAAGTACTAATTGGATATGTTTGAAAATCAGTCTAGAGGGGTGATAAGGGGAAAACGAAAATTTGTAACCGGAACCGATATATGTAAATGCAATTTAAAACATAGATGTATCATTATTTATAAAGTCCAATAGGCTATGCCTGTTGTCAAACCTAGAACCCAGAGAGGTGATTAAGGTACAAAAATATGCATTTTTGTACGGCAGAACTTATATAATGATCTAAAAGGTTCGATAGGCTATACATATTTTATTTAAAAATTATTTAAATGAAATGATATGAACTTTTTTTCGTTTTACGTTTCTTATAGAAGTAAAATACGAAATCGATTCAACAACATGTCTGATAGATAGATCATTATGTAAAAGATGCAATAGACTAATGTCGTTATCCAAAAAAAATAAAGTCTATATATTATAGATAATATGTTATATATAATTTTGTGTTAAAGTACACTTCAAGTAGACTTTATTTTTTTGGATAAGGACATAAGTCTTTTTTTATGTCCTTATCTATGTCGAATGGAGAAAAGGGAAATTTATACGATTTAATCAGCTTTCGAACCAATGATAGATGTCTATCCACAAGTTGGAATAGACTATATCTGTTATAAAAACTCGAAACAGCAAAAGATGAAATACGAAAAAGGAGCATTTTATGTTTAAAAATTGTTATAAACTGTGTTCGTAAATGTTAATCTTCGAAACAGCCAATATCGTATCAAATGTTTTATGTCTGAAACCAACTCAAATTGAAAAAAAAATCCTTTTCTGTTGATTGGACCAAGGCAAAAACGGGTTAAAAAGTAAATAACTTTTTAACAGTACGTGCCGAATTACATTATGCGACATTTGTCGCTGCAATCTTTCTCGTTTCTTCTTTAATATTGCATTTGTGTTTATATCGTGCTATTTTTATTGCAGCAATTTGTATGGATGTACACATTCGTTTACATTTTAAACTTTAAAACTAAAACTATGAATGAGAGGATAAAAGGAATTACAAGAGTAATTCTCCTCTCCCTTCTAGCCTTTTAATGAAGAAGTGCAGCGACAAAAGTTGCATAATGTAACTCCGGTTTACATAATACATTAATTTCTCCACTAAACTTTAAAATTTCAATTATTGAATATTTCCCTCAGAATCCCGCATTTTCGCCGTATAGGTCCTGCATCTGGTCACATTACCTAATATCCAAATATACTAAAAAATATAATTCTAATAAAATCAGTCAATTGCCACTTTGGCGATGTTCATGAAAATGTTTTGAGTGCTGCCTACATCTGAAATAAGAAGGTAGGTTTGATAAAACTTTTTGTAAAAGGTGTTGAAAAATCTAAAAGATTTACATATCGAATACCGAGTCAAACTTTGCATACCCACCAAACCAAATGTTTCGATTTTTTCTGAAGTCAGACTTTTCGTAAAGAATTCGGTAGGACATTTCGGTAGTTTCTCTGAAATCAGACTTGTCGTGACGAATTCGTTAAGACATTTCGGTTGTTTGTCTGTACAAATAAAAATATATGAAGCTTGGAATTACATATATGTAAGAAAATAAAAATCAAAATTGTATTACATACATAAATAAAAAATAACAATAGTAAATACGAAAAATGGAATAAATACATATGTACATGCAAGATGGACAATTGAAATCGAATTGATTACGGTAAAAAAGTATTGCCTTGAATACCAAATTTTTAACTATATTCACTTTCAGAGATCGAAGTTCTAGCTTATACGGGGGTACACACAGAAAATAATCATTGCGATTTTGTACCTACATGTCGTTACGATTTCGTACCTATATATCGTTACGATTTCGTTACTACATATCATTGCGATTTCGTTCCTACATATCGTTGCGAATTCGTGTCAACTCTTTCATATAAAAATCGTTACGATTTCGGTAATATTTCGGTTCCGAAATCGCAACATTCTGTCGAACAGTCGTTACGAATTCTTTACGAAATCGGAACATTTGGTTTGGTGGGTATTTATAAAATTAAAAGAAAAAAACTGGATCTAAACATGTATTTCAAAATGTGGTTCCTTGGTTTATATTTTTGTTTCTGTTTGCAATATAAATTAAGTTTAAATTATTAAAAGTTTGTTGACTATAATTCATGCAATTATTTTTTCTTTTATTTAGGGAACAAGTGAACCTTTGCTAATTAAAATGCGTAGCGATAAAGAAGTGAAAAAACGCAATTAAAAGAAATAATAAAAACCTCAAGAATATAAGAATGCTTTTTGTTCTCTGTTCATTAATTCTTTCGGCTATTTTTAATTTTTTCAAAAAGACTTTTATATAATTACATACCCTACAAGCAAAATGGTTGTCGACTACGAAAATAACACACTTTTTTTTTTTTTTTTGTTTCGCATTTTTTTATTTATTGTATCTTCAATATAATTGAACTATCAATAATTACTCATATCTTAAGTCTAAAAATATACTTGTTAAGTCCAACCAGTGCTGGACAAAAAAAATGTATGTTTCACGGTTACTGTAATTTGTGGGTTATCCCTCTGATGTACGGATGAGAGAAGCAGTGTCCCTCCTTCTTAGTCGAATGTAACCAGGTTCAGTTAGTATGTTACGGGCCAGTGGATTCGGATGAGTTTCAAGCTTCTTTAAATACCTTATGGCAAGTTTCGCTATTTCTGCTTTAACTGATGGCACGTTTAGATCTTTATGGATGTTCGAATTTTTTATATACCAGGGAGCAGATGTAATAATACGTAGAATCTTATTTTGGCGCCTTTGAATTTTTTCTACATTGGTAGCTGAGGCAGTGCCCCATAATTGAATGCCATAACACCATATTGGTTTTAGAATTGACTTGTATAATAAAAGTTTGCAGTCTAAAGCTAGAGTAGAATTTCTGCCAATTAGCCAGTTTAGTTGGACTGCTTTCAACTTCATTTGCGTTAACTTTGTTTCTATGTGCCGTTTCCATGTAAGGCGCCGGTCAAGATGTATGCCGAGATATTTGACATCTGAAAGCTGAGGTATCGTTTGGTTATTTATCCGAATAGGGGGGCAAGATTTTCTGCGCAGTGTGAAAGTTATGTGAGTACATTTTTGTTCATTCACTTTTATTCTCCATTTCTTCAACCATTTTTCTAAATTGGATATGTGGTCATGTAAATATCGTGATGCTACTTCGGGTCTTTCGTGAATGCTCAAAAAAGCTGTGTCGTCAGCAAATGTCGATGTGTGAACTCGGTTACTAGTTGGCATGTCTGAAGTATACAATAAGTATAAAAAGGGCCCCAATATACTACCTTGGGGAACTCCGGCTTCGATTGGCTGGGGTGAGCTCAAAAAATCTCCTTCTTTCACAATAAATTTTCGTTCGGTTAAATAACTATCTAGCAGCTTATAGAGGTTTACGGGCAAATTCAGTTTTAGCTTATATATTAGGCCTTCATGCCATACCTTATCGAATGCTTGAGAAACGTCGATGAAAAGCGCAGAGCAGTATTTTCTCTCTTCAAATGTCTTCTTAACAACATTGACTAACCTGTGAGTTTGTTCGATCGTACTATGTTTTTTCCTGAAGCCGAATTGATGGTTTGGAATACATCCTTTGTCGCTTAGAATAGGGTTAAGCTTAGTTATTAATATCCTCTCAAACAGCTTTGACATATTTGACAAAAGGCTTATAGGTCTGTATGATTCAATTTTTGTGTGGTCTTTTCCTGGTTTAGGGATCATGGTAACCAAGGACACCTTCCAATCTGTGGGAAAGTACTCAAAACGTAAAATGGCATTAAAAATAAAAAGAACGATTCTGCGAGCTACACGGGGCAACTCAATTAACATCTTGTTGCTGGTTTTATCAACGCCAGGGGCTTTTTTGGTGTTCAAATCCGTTATTGCCTTTTCAAGATCACCAAATTCAAATCTTATCGGTACTGCAGCACTAGCCTCGAGAACTGGCAACTCAACTATATCAGTCGATATATTTGGGGTAAAAACCTTTTTCAAATGTTCAGCAAATAAATTTCCTTTTTCGGTATCACTCCTTGCCCAGCCTCCAGCTGAAGTTCGCAAGGGAGGTTTACGTAAGACTGGCCTTTTAAGGTTTCTACAAGCACGCCATATTGAATAATCTGATTGAGGAGTTGCGTCTAGGTGTCCCAAATAGTTTTTCAGGGATGCTACTCTTCGAGATTCCAGCATGTCTCTTAGCCGGTTCGTGCATTCTTTAAGTCTGCTTTTGAGTTGAGGAGATCTCTGTGATTGCCATTCTCTACGAATTTTTCTTTTTTCAGCCAAGAGCCGTTCGATATCTGCAGAATAAATTTGATTGTATCTAGCTAATTGTCGGGTTATTGTTGAATGTTGGGCAGCTGATTTGAGGTTTTGGTCAAAATCAATAAGACTCCGCTCTACGTCTTCAGGTGTTCTTAGCGGGATGTTTTCCGAACAATGAGTACTAAGATACTTTCTATATTTCAACCAATTAATGCTTGTGGTAGTCATTGGTGATATGATGTTTTGTTTGTCCCATATATAGACGATAGTGGGTGAATGATCTGAGGATAATTCAAGTGACGCTTCAGCTTTAATCGTTTCTCTTGGAATACCCTTAATCACGCCAAAATCAATAACATCCGGTATTTTTGTCGATCAGTAGGCCAATAGGTGGGTTGTCCACTAGATATCACATTCAGACGCATTTTTGAAATTGTGTCAAACAAAACACGACCTTTTGGAGTTATTAGGCGTGATCCCCAAAACGTATGTTTAGCGTTGTAGTCGCCTGATGCTATGAAACAGGGACCTAGTGATTTGAAGAAATCGCTGTATTGACTCTCTGATATTTGAAACCTAGGAGGTGAATAAATCGAAGAAATAACAAAGTTTTGATGAAATTCTTCAATACAGATGTTTGTTGCTTGTAGGTAATCTTCACAAAAATCACACAGTAAATAATGTTTGATTCGAGCCTTTATTAGTATTGCTGAACCACCACATGCTCTGCCACGGGGGTCTTTGGTGTCATATAAGATATAGCCATTTATTTTAAAAAAGCTATTTGTTGTTAAGTGAGTCTCTGCAACCAGCATGACATCAATTTGTTCCTTCTTAAGGAAGTACTCGAGTTCATTTTTGTGTTGGCGCAAGCCGTTTGCGTTCCAGAAACATATTTTTAAACAGTTCATGGTTTGTTAAGTAACGCCTGCAACATAGTAGATTGCATGCGTACCATTTCTTGCATCATTCTGCTCATAGAGCTCATAAAACTGTTTAACGAATGCACTAATGTCTCGATGCTTGCTTCGAGACGATTAAAATTACCAGATGGTGTTTCTTCTTTAGGATGCGATTGCAAATTAGGAGTAGAATTAGTTGTCGGTGTCGCTTTATGTACTGCAGTATGATTGGTTTTTACCATATCAGCGTATGAAACATGTTGTGTTGTTGGTTGGGCTAACTGAGGATAATGAACATTTGCTCGATATTGTTGGTGCTTAGCAGGAGTATTTAGTTTTTGAGTGGTTTTCCTTACCATGGAAAAAACTGGACAGCCTCTGTAGTTAGCAGTGTGGTTTCCACCGCAATTGCTACATTTTTTTACTTTCGAATCATCCCTTGCTTTGTCGCATTGGGCGGAACAATGTAGCTCGCCACATACAACGCAAACCGGAGGCAACTTACAGTAAGCCCTAGTATGACCATATTCTTGACAATTTAGACACTGGACAGGTCCTGGACGCTTATGCGGCTCCTCTACAGTTATTTTACGGTGTAACAGGTATTTCAGATTGTAAATGGGGTGCATTTCGTTCTTCTTCAATCTGATATCTCCAGGTTCCAGTTCAACGCGAAATAGTGGTTGGGGGACACGTTCCCGATTACGGAGATTATCTACACTTTTTATTTTAAAACCCGCTTTTTGGAGTCCGGCTCTTATTTCAGCTGGATCAACGTATGAATCTACACCTTTAATGACTACCTGTAGACCTTTGCTACTCTTCAGCTGATAGGTATAAAAGTTCTTTTTGCAGTTTTCAAACTCGCTTACTGCTTTACGATAACTACTTTCATCAATAAATTGTATTTTTGTCTCATCAATGTTACCGCGCTTTATGGGAATTACATAAAATGAGTTCTCGCCAATAATTGTAATTAAATTTTTTATTAAATCGTTTGAATTTTTCTCCCTTAAATAAACTGGAGGTGGTTTGAACGACTTAATTGCCGTTTTATGTACACTCGTTTCACTATCCAAGATAGCAAAACGATTATGGGAATTTATTACGGTAGAGTCCTTGTCTTTTTGTACTTTAGCCATTGGTGCAATCTGCGAAGATTTAGGGCTTCGACCTCTTTTCAATACAGTTATGTATCTGTCCATTCCCACTTGCGTCTTGGGTTTTTCTACACTATCCATATTATCTTTGGCAACACTGTGTTCAGAAGGCGATTTGTTTGTATTTATTTTATTGTCATCGCTTAGTAAAAGTGAAGAACAAGATTGTGCACGTAATACTGGCGTGGCATTTATACACAAATAGTCACTAGTTTTTTTGTTTTTATTTATTGCAACATTGTCAACATTTTTGTTGCTTAAATTAAACAGGCTCATTAGCCTTTATTGTTTTTATTTTATTTTAAAAGTAGCAATTCAATATGCCGTTGTACAAAATAAAGAAAAGGGAAAAAAAAGAAAAAAAAATATTTTACAAACAACTTTGTTGTTGTATTATAACAGGTTTGTTTTTTGTTTTTGTTTTAAATTGTTCACATAATGTATGTTTTGTTTTTTGTTAATGCGAGCTAAAAAAAAATCGCGTCCGCACTTATCAACGCCAAAAACAGAATAACACACTTTAAGTTAACTTTTATGGCCTAACTATAAGCTAACTACAATGTAAATGTAAAACCTCCCCAAAAACAAAAATTAAATTATTTTTGACAATTTTGTTTTAAATATTTTTCATTTCTTTTTTGAAAATTATAAAGTGAAATGTCACATCCCTTGCGTTCTTTTGTGTTCTTAAATTATGATCTTAATGTTGTTTGGAAAGAAATATCTTACTGACTATCGAGCATTTCATGTATTACCATTTTTAGTTAAGAAGCCTTCAATCAAAGATGCAGGAAATAAGAATAAATAGGGAAAAAATGTATTGCATATTTTTACAAATTCGCTTTATAGCTAACTGATATATATTCAGTTTATAGCTAACTACAAATTGACTAACTTTAAGCTAACTTCTGAGTAGTCAGTATGACAACTGACTACACCCTAGGACATCACAATGTTAAAAAAGTCAGTTATTTTTAATAAAAAATAATCCAAGGATCAACTAACTACTACTGGGTGCAAAATAGTTAGCTTAAAGTGCATTAAAAGTTAGTTGAGTTGCTTATAGCGTACATACATACCCTATAAGCAACTCAACTAATTTTTAATGCATTTTTATTAAAAACTACCATTTAACTACCATTTTGCTTGTAGGGTACATACATGGATTATCGATACCTTAATATAGAAAGGCCCTAACTAATGTTTTTTCTACTTTACAGAAGAAGGAAAACACTTAATAAAAATTACAGTTTTATAGTCGCGTATTATTTTTTTACGCAATGTTTGATTAAATTCTCCTAGCGTTTTAATACTGTAACAATTCTGTTTTATTTTCAATTGTCTATTAGAAGACCATCTATCCAAATATGAAAAAAACTCGATATAAAACAAAAACGAGTTAGGGCCTTTCTATATTAAGGTAACGATATGTAGTATACATGCATACAATGGGGACCAGAGGTGAGTACATGTTTGTATTTTCTGCATTAGTAGCGATTTAATTTTTTATTTATTATTCAGTTGTTAGCAATAATCAAAATAAAATAAAAACAGCTTTTATGTACTCAATTTTGAACTTTATTTAAAATATTTTGTAGTTTCTATACCTGGTCCATAGCCATTTATTTTGTAATACGCACGTTGGCACAATTCGATGAAGTTATGTAGGTGGAGTTCTTTGATATTTTCCCGATCACCTCTTTAAAATTGACTACTGTGCGGAGGCATCAATTGAAAATTTTCCCAAGTCAGACATTCCTCAATGATTTTTCAGGTGCGTTTCGGGTTTCCAACCTGTTTCAATACAAGCTCTTTCTTAGGATAGTGCTTATATCTAAAAAATCGGGAATATAGGAAGGCAATATTTTTTGCAGTGGACCAACATGTCACGATGTAAAACAATACCACTTTATGATGTTTCCTCCGACGTGCTTGACCATTTGGTTAATATGGTGTCGTTGAATGTTTCCCGTTGTCGCCGCCAGAAATACTGTTTACTATTAGATTGAAATTTTGGACTCATTTGACTATATTACGCTCTTCTTCTTCTAGTCATTAAGAGCCCAATCTTACTGATGCATGGCGTATCGGAAACGTTGCGAAATATTTTTATGTATCACTGCAGGTTTAGTTTTCTTCACAGCTACGTGGCATCCAATGTTGTGTAGCGGTCTCCATGCTGTCCATCGTCCAACATTTTTATTTATGTCTTTCGCATTGCAAGGCGTGCGTCCCCATCTGTGAAAAGCTTTCAGCGTCTAGCTGTAAACTTACGAAGCTACATTTCGCCGTTTTATCATTGTAATAACCACTGATTGGCTTAAATTAGCTATTGAACGTGACGAAGAGCCTTCCATTGACATCTACAACGCAATTTTAAACGATTTTGAAAGTAGAACAGAATTCTGTCAGATTTTTGGTTGATTAAATCGTACCATTGTGTAGTATAAAGAAGCCTGGCCTTTATTGTTATTATTGAAGAAATACAAACCTGTACCTACCTATGCTCTCTACTGGGTTAATTTCGCCCAATTTTAGTTTCTTCCTTTTTAACTTAAATATTTTTAAATAAATTAAATAATAATTCTTCGCTAATATAAAGAGATGAGGAAACAAAAAAATACTAGTAGACAAAAATATGTAATAGGAAGACAGACATTCCAGTTATAAGTCAAAATATGAGAGAATAAAAAAAATTGTTTCCTTGTTAGTCCATGTAAATAGTTCCTTTTGACCTATAACATGTGTGTTAGAAATAAAAAAAATTGTTTCAAGAAAGAAAAAAATAATTACCTGTGTTTTATTTCTCTAATAAAAGTTGTTTAAATACTATTTCACAGTGGAACACGAATTTGTTCTTTCGCACAATTACATTTAAACAAATTTACAAATGTTGTTTTTGTTGTCATACCTTTCGGTGAAGACGGTCGTCACTGGCTGTTGTTTTGATACGTTTGGCGAGCGCTTTCGATGTGAAGACATCATTTTCAAGCCGCGTTTAAAATAGTTTTTGTTTTTAACCCGTTTTTGCTCGGCGTTCCAATACTGAAAAAATTTAATTTTTCTCCTAAAAACCATTGAACTCATTTTTAGGGTTCCGTACCCAAAGGGTAAAAACGTGACCCTATTGTTTTCGCTACAATGTCTGTCCGTCTGTCAGCGCCTTTTATCTCTGCGAACGTTATACGTAGACTCTTGAAATTTTCACAGAAGATGTAGTATAACTGTTGCCGCTATAGCAACAAATACTAAAATTTATGGGGTGTTCCGATAGAGACGTGTTATTCACGTATTTGTGTTTATTTCTTGAACTGTAGAAGGCATACACTTAGAATTTACAAACAGTAATTAAAAAGTGTTTCGAAAGTTACGTGTTATTCACGTTTATGTCTATATTTCTTGAGCTGTAGGAGGCAACCACTTACAATTTACAGTAATTAAAACTATGTTCGCTTTATAAAAAAGTATAAAAAATGAAACCTAAAATTCAAAGGGTGTATAAAGGGGTGACCCCAATAAAAAAAAACAGTAAAATTAAATGGTTCCCAACAGTGACATGACTTGTATAACAGCTTATTTCTTGAACCGTAATAGGTAGACTGTTGAAATTTATACAGAAGATTTATTGCAACGGCCGCTATGACAAGTACTAGAAATTAAAGGGTATTCCGGTGTTTTTCACGTAGAATGACTTATTTTGTTAATCGTAATAGGTAGACTCTTGATATATCCATAGAAAGCGAATTGCCATGGCCGCTATAACAAATAACAAATTTAAAGGGTGTTCCGACAGAGACATGATTTGTATTTAAATAGCCTTATTTTTTAACCGTAATATGTAGACTCTTTATATGTTTACAGTAGCTGTTGTACTTCGACCGCTATAACAATTACTAATAACTGTACAATTACTAATAACAAAATGGCGATGTAGATGCCAGACTATCATACAAAATAAGATTTGGGAACTCTGATCGAGAAATACTATTTTAGGAATTTTTTAAAAAAATTATAAAATCGTATAAATCTGTCAAAAAGTCTACACTTTTAATCCATACTATCATACTTTTTGAGCACACATGCAATTTTTGATAAATCGTACGATTGAGTATGATAGTGAATCATGGCCTTAACTCGAACTTGACTGATTTACTCTCACTTTGTGAGATTTACGGTTACATTGCAAAAAAAAAACTATTTTGCAAATTTTTGTTTTAATTAAGTCACTGTATCGTGTTCTTTATACTTTTAAGTGTGAAATAACAGTTCAAAAAAAATTTGTCAAAAATGAGTATATTTTTGGTTAATTATATTATATAAATTCTTTTAATTTTGCTATTAAATTTTACATGAAATAGGTAAAAATATTTTGTTCCTTTTTTTGAACACCAGGCCTATAAATGTACTTCATTGGACCTTTTTTTAAGAAAATAATGAATTTTGGTACGATATACGCGTCGAAATAGAAATATTGAGTACTTGGGTGATGAAACTAATACATAAATTCAACGAAGATGACATTCCACATTAACTGCTGCAACAACAAAAAAAAAAAAACAATCAGCGACTGAGAATAATTGAAAGAACTTGGCATTATTTTACCCATTTAAATGTTGCTGCTAACCTGGTGTTCCAATTACATAAACAATTATTTAAGAGTATTTTAACATAAATAAAATACAAAAGATGTTTTTAGTTATATTTGCGAAAAAATTAATTCGGGCAAAAATGGGTTAATGTTATTGTGCACAAGAACGAATTCGCGTGACAATCTGAAATAAGCAGAAAGTGTGCTGATGACGGATTTAGCCATCCAGAAAATTCAGTTACATTCTGCTAATATCTGATTTTTTTCTTTATTTCTTTATAATAGTGAACTTAATCCTGTTAGGCCCATTATTATAACTTGTCGATAGCTAAAGATAGCATTTTGTCGCAGCGATAAGTAGTTTTTCGTTATTATAAGAAAACGACCCTTAGCCTCTTATTATAACTAAAAACTAGTTTTCGCTCCGAAAAAATCCTAACTTTAGCTATTGGCAGGTTATAATAATGGGCCTAAATTTATTTATTTATTTGTACTTAAATAATTCAAATATAATATAAATTAAATATTCAGGTATGTGATGGAAAACGATTAATTGAAAATTATTGTTTTGAAATGGTGTGATGAATTTTGAGAATTGATTTGGAATCAATCTCATATTTGGATTTGAAATGCATTTCAGAAGATGAAACTCTAAACATTAATCAAGAATGAAAACAAAAAGATTTTAAAAATAAATACAAAGGTTTATTACCTTGAAATTGCAATTTAATACAAAAAAAAAAAAAACGGAAATAAAACTTTATCACAACCTTTTTTGTTTTCAAATCGTATTGTTATACCTGAATAATATACAAATTTTTATTTTAATCTTAAATGGCTTAAAAAATCTTGGAATATTTTTAAATAGGGTTTTCCAAAAGAGAATAGGTGTTCAAAATTGCATTGCAGCATGAGCCCTTGGAACCGTCTCTCATTGAATACCTGAATCTTGGGAGTGACGCGAAAATCACTGACTCAGACTCTTCTTCTTCTTATATGCGATGTTTTGACAGATGTGTTGTTTCGCTGACGTGCAAAAACTGGTGATATCAGCAGACTTGAATTTGGCTGCCACTGATAAAAGATTTATAATTTTCATGTGCTGCTCGACGATGTTATTTGCCGTCGTGAATTGTCTTTATGGTCTGAAAAATAGAAAAAGCATTAATGTTACAACCAGTGTTGCCACGACCAAAAAAATACAACCAAATTTTCTTAAAAATGTAAGCAAATGAGAAAAAATAACCAAAATTAAAAATTATATTGATTTATTTAAATTAAATTTGGATTTTATCTTATTTCACATTTTAATACAAAAAAAGTTGTACTGAGCTGCTGATTACTTATTATAAATTTGCACACATGCATATATCTACATATACATAAATTAATATTAATATATATAATATTAATAGTAAGTAAAAAAATAATAAATAATAAGTAACAAAATAAATATTAACAGAAATACAATTTTACTTTATTTGTACTATTATTTGTTTTTCACTGATATCAAAAATTTCTTTAATCACTTTTTATTCGATTTTAAGGTAAAAAGCCGCCATTATAAGAAAAGACGTAGTTTTTAGTATCCCATGGTAGATTATTAGATAAAGGCCGTGATTCACTATCATACTCAGTTACGATCTGTCAAAAATAGCATTTGTGCTAAAAAAAAGTATGTTAATGTTGATTAGAAATGTATGCGTGTCACAGACTTTTTGACAGGTCTATAAGATTTGATAACAGGGTGTCTACAACTGGGATAGATTTTCTTGACAAAGTTCAAACTTCATATAAAAAAAAAAACAGTATTAAAAATAATGTTTTTTTATATGAAGTTTGACTTTTATCAAGAAAAATTTAATTTTGTGATTATTTCGTACGATTGTGTAGGATAGTGAATTCAGGCCTACATTAGGTATTACATTTGTAAGTACTTATAGTGTTGTCAAGACGATGAAATAAAAACGCGTACAATGTTAAACAAATATATGTAATATTGAAGCGCGATTTGAAAAATTAGCATATATTAATATATATAATATGTAACATATATACTCGTACATCCAAAAATTTTGGTGAGAAAGAAAGTAACCAAAATCAAAAAAGGACACATCTACACATCGGGACAAAAAATAACCATTTTTTGTTAAAAGTGACCAAAACGGCAACGCTGGTTACAACTAAACTATTAAGAACTATTAAAATCTGCGCTAAATAACATAGTATCTATGCTTGGTAGAAAATTGTTCTGAAAAACGTAAAACTTCGTAATGACTCTTATTTCAATTTTAATATATACATACATATGTATTTTGACATTTGTCTAACGCTATATAATTGTGAACCTATGACAAAACCACTTAAGTCTAATTTTTAAAATTTTCGGGAAAGCAAAACTGATTTTTAAATATCGAACGAAACTAGGTATAAAATTAATTTTCGTAGATACTATTGTTATAACTAAGTATCTTTAAAATATGTCGATGGGAGTAAAAAATGCCTCTTAGAAATTAACATTTTGGAATAAAAATTTTTTTCCAAATTTTCTTAACTTGACTTAATCTATTTTATCAAAAGTCCACAAATATGAATTTCTTTCTATTTCAAACACATTTAACAAGGCAATCGCAATTCTCTATACTAAAAATAAAACATATTTGATTTATTTTAAATGCACATATAGTGTTTGGCAATTAAATATTACACATATGATGTTCAGCTGACCTCTCACAATAACCTTATTAGATGTGCCTTGTTTTTAAGTAAATCATTAAAAAATTGACGGTGAATTGTATTCAAATGGTTTGATAAAACGTAAAAAAATCTTGTATTATTTTAAGGACCCTCTTTGCTACTGGCGAAAATCCTAAAGTGGAATATAAAATTTGTTTAAAGAGAAGTAAAGGACGTAAAATAAACGAATTAAAAAGCCTAATAAGCTTTTGTAATCTGTAACTTGCCAAATACGAGTAAGTATACTTATTCTTTTTTTTACATACGCTTAAGGCCGGGGCACATAGAATCCGTCATACGCACTATAGGAAATTTTACCCATTTTTTGGCCAAAAGTTAAAATCAAAATTTTTGCTAAGTGTATTTTTTGCTTTAATATAAAAAAACAATAACAAAGTCAACATCTCTGTTTAAATTTTTCGAAAGAATTGACTAACTGTTACTCTATCACATGTTTTGCTTGCGATTTGTAAATTACACAGTGCAACAGGGAAAAAAATAACCATATACGGACACCACTACGTGATAAAAGACCAAAAAAAAAGACCCCTGTCTCCCAGTTTTGGCCAAAGTCCTCCAGGTTTTTTATGGGCGATCAAAGATGTGGGGCCTCGATGTCATTTTTGCAAAAAAATGATCATTTACTCAAGCTCATATTTTGCAAACCGTTTGGAATTTTGATATACTCTCTGAGGCAAAGTTGTAGCTCTTGTCATAAAGAACAAAAATTGTTAACATATAAAATCAAAAAAAAAACTTCATCTTCAAGGTCAAAATCGCAAAAAACTTTAAAAAAATTCAATTTTTTAGCATTAGGTAGCCGCAAAAGTGAAAAACTTTTGCGGCTACCTAAGCGCTAAAAAATTGAATTTTTTAAAGTTTTTTGCAAAAGTTTTTCACTTTTCACTTTTTCACTTTTGCGGCTACCTAAGCGCTAAAAAATTGAATTTTTTAAAGTTTTTTGGATTTAAAAAAATGAACCTAAGGTCGCAATAAACAACTTTCTGGAACATATAAACTTCCTAGGAATGATTCTTAACACCGTTTAGGTAGCGCTTAGGTAGCCGCAAAAGTTTTTCACTTTTTTTTATACTTTTGCGGCTACCTAAGCGCTACCTAAACGGTGTTAAGAATCATTCCTAGGAAGTTTATATGTTCCAGAAAGTTGTTTATTGAGATCTTAGGTTCATTTTTGTAGTTGACTGTTTCCTTGAATTTTGAACGGTTTGCTACCTATGGACCTGAAGAGGGGAAAAAAGGTAAAAAAAATTGAATTTTTTAAAGTTTTTTGCGATTTTGACCTTGAAGATGAAGTTTTTTTTGATTTTTTATGTTAACAATTTTTGTTCTTTATGACAAGAGCTACAACTTTGCCTCCGAGAGTATATCAAAATTTCAAACGGTTTGCAAAATATGAGCTTGAGTAAATGATCATTTTTTTGCAAAAATGACATCGTGGCCCCACATTTTTGAGGGCCCATAAAAAAAACCTGGAGGACTTTGGGAAAAACTGGGAGACAGAGGTTTTTTTTTGGTCTTTTATGACGTAGTGGTGTTCGTATATGGTTATTTTGCCATGACTTAAAAAATTACACAGTGTGTTAGTTATCAAAAAACGATTGAATGTAGTGAATTTTGTGATAGTTTGTAATAAAACTTTTCATAATAATAATTTATAATTTGCAAAAACTAAATAATGGAAAATAATGTCGAAGGTGAGTACTTTAATGATATATGTATAGTGAAATGTTGGTAAACTTATCTATTAGATAAAATTAAAGTGACCTTAAGATAAACTTATGAGATTATGAATTGTAATTTTATTTAGACTTCCAAAAAAATGCTAGCACATGCTAGCCATAAAACCATAATATTTATCTAGGACAATCAATTACCTTCCGGATTTAACTGCGGATCTCTGCAAAATTTTTTAAAAAACGTATTTTTCAACGTGACATAGCGAGAGAAACACAACGAATATGACAAAAGAGTCGCTATTTATGCCAATTTCTTTTCATACATTGGTGATAGTGATTGTTCCGAAAACTTTAAACAATATATAAAGGAGCGGTCAAAAAAAATTTTTTTTTTAAATATGAATATGAAATGGCATAACAGTTGTAGGAGTTTCAAAGTTCTTAAAAATCAGCATGATGTTTGGCTTAAAGTTAATACTTCGATAAGAAAACCTGAAACGCACTCTGCCTCCACTAAATCGAAGCCTGGACGGCCAGAGGAGCAAAATTTTCTGGAAAATTGTCAATCAGACGAAGAAAATTCCGAAAACGAAGGTGAAGAAATTGAGAGTTGTGGCATTTTGAAGCCACGTTTTTTTAATGTAGTTGACGAATTGAAACTCAAAAATCAAATTTTTGAATAAATCCTTTTAGAACATGACTTTGTTTGTTACTTCTTTAAATTGGTAAGCTAAATTTCTTCTGCTATCTTTAAAAGTTAGAGTACACTCGAAAAAAAAATTTTGTGAAAAAAAACATTTTAGAACACCAGAGAATCTATCAACGATCTAAAAAATCTTGGATACGGAAACCTATAACCCTGGAAACCCCTTTGAAACTAATTCTTAGTTAAATTTTAGATAACTCTACTAACGTTTTTTTGAGTGTATGCCAAACTTTAAAGATCCCTCCTCCCTATTAAGACTATTAAGTCTTCCAAAAGTCAGGTCAAAAAAAAAATCATTCAATTTGGTCCTGCCGTTTGGCTGTAATTAATTTTGGCCAAAAAAGGGGTAAAATTTCCTATAGTGATACGAAATAAAGATTTTCTGATGAGTGCTGTCACAATCAGTACGCCTCCGTCAACGCAAAGCACGAAAGTTGGGCAATTTTTAACTTTTGACGTACGTTGAGAGCAGTTGAGATCTATAAATTGGTTCTATAAATTTAAATGAAATATGTTGTTTCACTTTTGCAGATATGAAAGAGTAATGTTAATAAACTCGAGGGAGATGAAAAATTCACACGTACACAATGTTTACAACATTTTTATCATTTTGCCCTTAAAAATGTGATGGGAAGTTTATCATACGCAATGATGGTAAAATCCAGTGACTATCAAATGATCGGTCAAATGACTGTCAATGTTCTTTCAGGGTAACTTATGACGGATTCCATGTGCTCCGGCCTTTAGGATGCACAAATGCGTATGTGTGGTGTGGGTTTTCAGCTTAATGTGGAAGAAACCGCTTATAGAACATAGTATATGACGTCATATTTTAAAGTTACTGAGGATTTCTTTCCTGCATCTGCTTTCAAGTCATTTGTAATGTAAAATGTCGGTGTTAAATTGTAATACTTGTCTGAAATACTCAATCCTGGGCTAACTTACACAACGAAAAAGTGTATGTTTAATACATTAATAAATACGTTTTTATTACTATTTGATCTTTTAATGCTTACTTCGCCCCCCACCCCCCACAAATCCGCAACTCATTGTCGGGAAGACAATGGTCCAATTTTAAAAAAAAATTGCTGGAAACAGCGAGCGCTGAAATAGGAAATATGAACTTGGATAATCTGGTTTCAGCGGGATGGCGCACTATGTCAGACAGCTTATCAAACAATCGCTATATTGTGCACTCAGCTCCGTAATCGTGTTATCAACAGCCTTGGTGATTTAAATTGACCACGTAGGTGCTGTAATTGGGGTGCCGTTATATACCGATGTTATGCGAATAACAAATGTTTTTATATCTTGTAGTTTTCAACACTTATTTTTGTAGTTAACAACACTTTTTTCTTATAACACTTAAATTTTAAAGCGCTTTCTAATATTTGCAATTTTCTTATATTTTTCTTTTTAGTCACCAGTTGTTACTTCAAAAACTTCAACTTATTTATTATACAACCACCTTTTTTTTCTTCGGCGTTGACTTTTAAGGTCTTTTTAAGCACCGGTAAATGAGTTAACAATTTATGTGAATTTGCATTTTGAACACTTGCGTATCAATAGCGCAACCTGTTAGGTACAACCTATCAAGTCTACAATTAAATATACAGAGGGGAAAAGAATATTGCAATCGGTTTCGAAGATTATCATTCGCGAACACTGTAAAACGTGTTTTTATACATGCACGCCTGTTCTGATCATTTTTTATCAAAGTGTTTTGAAATCACATAAAAGGTGTTCAAACACACACGCAACATTTTTGAAATCGCGTGATTTTAAGTTACTTGCTTATTTTTGCAAGTACTTTGTTGTTAATTTTATAATAAACTAGCTGTACCCGCCACGTCGTGGGCGTCCTGAAAGTATTCCGTATCAAATTTTAAGACTCTTACTTTTATAGTGCTTGAGTTATGGTTAACATATTTTCTCTATATAGAGGTAACCATCTCTGGATTCAATTCTAAAATTTATATCATGGTATATTGATCTGACTAGTTAAGGCCAGGATTCACTATCCCACACAATCGTACGATTCAATCACAAAAAAATCTGACAGAATTCTGTCCTACTCAAAAAATCGTTTCAAAATGTCGTTGTAGATGCCACACTATCATACAAAACAAGATTTGGCAACTCTGATCGCATGGAAAAATACTATTTTATGAATTTTTTCAAAAGAATTTAATATCGTACAGATTGTCAAAAAGCCTGTCACACACATACACTTTTAATCCACACTATCATACTTTTTGAGCACACATGCAATTTTTGACAATTCGTACGACTGATTATGATAGTGAATCATGGCCTTTAGAGTGTCGTGCGCCCAGCTGATTTAGCAGTTCGACATGTCAAAAGTTGTAAGTGTTTAAAAATTTTATAGTGCAGAAGTGAGAAAGAAATAAAACAAATACACGCCTTTTCAATTTTTCTCTATGTTTTTTAACATTACGAACTACAAAGCAACAGTAAAATGCTTTTTGACGACATCGTAACCAACTTCAATATAATTCTGTAGCTGGCTACATGGCGACGATTGTTGCTAACGTCATTTGTAGTTGTGTAGCGGTGAAGCCGCTGACGTCATGTGCTTAATGCATAAAATATTCCGCTTTCAAAAAAACGTGCTGTCAACTTTGCAGCACTTTAACTAATGGGTGATTTTTTTGAGGTTAGGATTTTCATGCATTAGTATTTGACAGATCACGTGAGATTTCAGACATGGTGCCAAAGAGAAAGATGCTCAGTATGCTTTGACATTTCATCATGAATAGACTTACTAACGAGCAACGCTTGCAAATCATTGAATTTTATTACCAAAATCAGTGTTCGGTTCGAAATGTTCAAATGTGACAAATTTTGTTCAGCGATGAGGCTCATTTCTGGTTGAATGGCTACGTAAATAAGCAAAATTGCCGCATTTGGAGTGAAGAGCAACCAGAAGCCGTTCAAGAACTGCCCATGCATCCCGAAAAATGCATTGTTTGGTGTGGTTTGTACGCTGGTGGAATCATTGGACCGTATTTTTTCAAAGATGCTGTTGGACGCAACGTTACGGTGAATGGCGATCGCTATCGTTCGATGCTAACAAACTTTTTGTTGCCAAAAATGGAACAACTGAACTTGGTTGACATGTGGTTTCAACAAGATGGCGCTACATGCCACACAGCTCGCGATTCTATGGCCATTTTGAGGGAAAACTTCGGAGAACAATTCATCTCAAGAAATGGACCGGTAAGTTGGCCACCAAGATCATGCGATTTGACGCCTTTAGACTATTTTTTGTGGGGCTACGTCAAGTCTAAAGTCTACAGAAATAAGCCAGCAACTATTCCAGCTTTGGAAGACAACATTTCCGAAGAAATTCGGGCTATTCCGGCCGAAATGCTCGAAAAAGTTGCCCAAAATTGGACTTTCCGAATGGACCACCTAAGACGCAGCCGCGGTCAACATTTAAATGAAATTATCTTCAAAAAGTAAATGTCATGGACCAATCTAACGTTTCAAATAAAGAACCGATGAGATTTTGCAAATTTTATGCGTTTTTTTTTTTTAAATTTCTCAAGCTCTTAAAAAATCACTCGTTACTTTCACTACTTTTTCTTTATTTTCTCTTGGAAATGAAATATTTTTGAGGAAAAAACGCATTCTATATTCGAACCAAGATAGGAAGGCCAGTAGTTTTTACCTGATGCGAACAGATATACAGACGGACAGAAAACAGGACAGAGACAGTCAGACGGACAAAAATTCTAAAAATTGCTATTTTCTATTCCATTTCGAATACAAACTGCACCAGCAAAAAAATTTTCATGTACAGATATGGTCCTTATAATAGTAAAAGTTGGCATTTTGTAAGAAAAATATAAGTAAATGTCTTACATATATGTATCTATAAATTATATTATCTTCTTTTTAGCTGTCAGTATAAATGTTAGTAAATGTCGGTAAATGTTTAGAAAATATATCCATAACTTCAAAAGAAATAAACTGTTGAGGCCATCTATTATCGATTGTGCGGGTAAGTTTCGGTCTCAATATTTTCGCTTCTATTTGACCAATGTCAAATAGTGGCTTTTCGCCGATTGTTCTCTATGTTCGTTTCTCACATTTTTCCCCTATTCGATTTACCGTTACTTTTATATGTATTATATATTTTTGCATCACATTTAGTTTTGTCAAAATAAGCCTCAGAAGTATTTTGGGTTTTCAATTACAAAAGTATTGATTGTTACCAAATACCATAGAATGAAGAAATTCACCAATTGAAGTTATTTAAGTCAAATTAAAATGTGTTTTAGCTAAAAATTTGGCTGAGATGCTTCAATCCGTGATGGATATAAAAATGGTAAGACCTAACCATTCATTCATTCAAAAATTATGAAAAAATTCCCAGGGTCAGGTCTAAAAGGGTTAAACTGATTTTTTAAACCCAGTCGAGTTAACAACGATGACCTTGAGGTTATTTAATAGAAAAACAATAAAAATCTATTTCGTAGTGATTTAAAAAAATAACAAAAAATACAAAATTATATGATTTACAAATTTGGGTAAAATCACACGTGTGGCTAGATTTCATGTGAACAGTTCTGAATAGGTCGAATATGGATAGTAACCGAACATGTCAAAAGGCAACACAACTGGAAAATAAATTGGTACTACGTATGGCAAAGTTATCGATAATGCTATTTTAACAGACTTGTAACTGGAAATAAATGTAAATAATCAAAAAGTTTTTAATGAATAAGCAAAAATTATTATGATTACACAGTGCAACACGGAAAAGAATAACCATATACGGACACCACTACGTGATAAAAGACCAAAAAAAAAGACCCCTGTCTCCCAGTTTTGCCCAAAGTCCTCCAGGTTTTTTTTATGGGCCCTCAAAGATGTGGGGCCTCGATGTCATTTTTGCAAAAAATGATCATTTACTCAAGCTCATATTTTGCAAACCGTTTGGAATTTTGTTATACTCTCTGAGGTAAAGTTGTAACTTTTGCAAAAGTGAAAAACTTTTGCGGCTACCTAAGCGCTACCTAAACAGTATTAAGAATCATTCCTAGGAAGTTCATATGTTCTAGAAAGTTGTTTATTGAGATCTTAGGTTCATTTTTGTAGTTGATTGTTTCCTTGAATTTTGAACGGTTTGCTACCTATGGACCTGAACAGGGGAAAAAAGGTAAAAAAATTGAATTTTATAAAGTTTTTTGCGATTTTGACCTTGGAGATGAAGTTTTTTTTGATTTTATATGTTAACAATTTTTGTTCTTTATGACAAGAGCTACAACTTTGCCTCCGAGAGTATATCAAAATTTCAAACGGTTTGCAAAATATGAGCTTGAGGAAATGATAATTTTTTTGCAAAAATGACATCGAGGCCCCACATCTTTAAGGGCCCATAAAAAAAAACCTGGAGGACTTTGGGCAAAACTGGGAGACAGGGGTCTTTTTTTTGGTATTTTATGACGTAGTGTTGTTCTTATATGGTTATTTTGCCATGACTTAAAAAATTACACAGTGTGTTATTTCTAAAAGACAACAATAAAATCTACAATTAAAAGAAATTGAATGTATGTAAATTTTATATAAATTTTGTTTTAAATGTAAAGCTATTAAATATACAGAATTTTATGAAAAATAAAACTATTTTGCTTAATCTGTGAAAAAAAATCAACAGAAACCATAAATTTATGGTTGCCAATTTGGCAACTGAAATTAACAATTTTTAGTTGCCAGTTGCCATACTTAATACAATTCCGGCAACTGACAACGTAACTCAGGTTAAGTTGCCATCCATAATCGACCTATAATTTGATATGCACTTAATAAAAATAAGTAGAGTTAAGTGATTGTTAAAAGTGATTAAAAAATCGATTTTAAATCTTTCGATTTCCGTCACATGCCCGATAGATTCAATTAAACAAGTCAGCATTTTATTTCAGTTAACATTTTGTGGTAACATTTTATTTGCGAGAAGAAAAATTTTTAAACCTAAAATCATTACAACTTTCTAATTCTCTGCCACAAGGTATAGTTGCCAAGCTATCAAAATATTTGGTTAAAAAATGGTCATTACCAGAGACAACTGATGCTTGAGAATCTCTTAATGACGAAGATGTGCTGTTACTTCTACCAGAGCTACGTGGCATTTGATACAGTCTTGATGTGGGCCCGGAACTGCAAAGTAATTTTGGTTCAAACACCATGTAGGCCAAATAGCAGGGCTCCAAGGTAACAATAATACGTACAGCTACATAGTACATATAATATTATATTAAAATATGTACAACACGATTTTTTTTACAAGAAATTCTTAACAAATTTAAAACTTATTGGTTTAATTATTAATTAAACCCTAAATAGTGTTTTTATGTTAATGTTAAACTAAAAAATTATTTATTTATTTATGTATGTATGGATGTGTAAATGTACATATGTACATAGTATGTATACATACATATCTATTTTGCGCCATAGACCTAACCTGTTTTCGATTTACGACCCACTCGATTATTCGTTTTAGAGCCCATCATCAGCATATAACTGGACTTGGTCAACATAGTAGATTTTGAAGCGATTTGAGCCACAGGTAGATTATCGTACAGAATCGTATAGATTTTATGTGCCACGTAGATAACTATGAAGCCCAAAATAACGAGTAGTAGCGTTATAAAAATATAGGCCAAAATGGTGGGTATGTAAACCAGAGTATTAAACATTGTGTTGTTGATATCTTAAAGCGTTTTTTATCTTGTTTATACGAGTATTTTATATATTATTTTCTTTTTTTAATTAAAGTCTTAATCAGTTTTTTATTTTACTTTTTTATTTGAGTTTTATTGTTGTCAATAATTTTGAAATAAAATATCAAAGCAAACAAAAAAAAAATGGAAAAGTAATAGAATTATTTTTTGTTTACAAACACAAGTTTTTGTTGTTGTATTTTTAATTAATTTGTTTGTATGCACGAGTATTTAATTAATGCCGTCCAAACGTTGTGGTTTTTAATAAATCTGGGTTGCAACTGAATGCTCGTTTTATTCAATTTATCGTTAGACTCTCTGGTTTTGTTATCGTTTGTATTTTTATATTTAAGACTGAAGAAAAAAGCTTTAATTTCGGCCCTCCTAAGAATTACACACAACAAAGAAGTGATGTATGCAGGGGTTTTACAGATGATGTAGCTGTTTGGAGGAATCATAAAATATTTAAATATAAGCTTATAATTAAAAATAATGGGCTTATTAGGCTATTTGAATAAATGGACTGTTTAATTGCATTCAATTGAGTGCAAGCAATCAATGAAACCAAAACAGAAATATCAGAAAACAATTATCGTTACTTGAATCCAGAGTACCGAAATGTTAACCCACTGTTCATTCATGTACGAATGTGTACATTTTATTTTTTAGCTGCATCTTCTCATACATGTGTGAGAGACTACAAAATATTTTATGTTTTTTCATTTATAAATGCGATGATTTATATTTTCTCTCTCTATTTTCAAAAGTGAATAAATGAGAAAAAATTTTGTTATTCACGCAAGAGTTCATAATTGAGTATTTACATTTTTGATAATTTTACATATACATATGAAAAGGTTGTAAAAAAAATTGAGCTAAGCATTCGCATGCATAAATGTATGCAAATATTTCGTAATGTATGCACTAACAAAATGTTTTCTTTATTTCTTTCTTCTATATATGCGATAGTAGGCATAAAACTATGTTATGTTCATTTATGAGAAATTTTATAAATGTTTAACGTTCATAAATGAACATGTACATTTATGAAAAAGAATATTAATGAGAAGAAGCTTATTTATCACTCTTTATGTATGTATGTATATTACAAAAAAAAAAAAATCAAACAGGTTGTTGTTCGTTTTACAGCGGGAAAAATAAATACAAAATTTTAGATTTCTCATTTATGATAAATATCATGAATGTTGATTTTTGAATGTTCACAAATGAAAATTTCTGAACCCTGCTTGAAACAATCAAGAACAAAAAATGAAAGTATTTTTTTTAATTAAAAATATTAACAATTTATGATTTAATATTTATTTTCAGGCATAATTTATCTTTATATGTTTTCTTTTTTGATTTTAATTCGTTACGAATTATCAAAATATGAATTAATTCTTTTCACACAAATGAATTGAATGAAATTTGAATTAATTCAAACGAATTAGGCAGAAATGAATTGCAATTCCTTTCCAATTCAAATGAATTTGTAAAATGAGTTGCAATTCATTTTTCAATTCAATTGAATCTGAAAAATGAATTGCAATTCATTTCCAATTCAAATGTATTTGTTAAATGAATTGCAATTCCTTTTATAATTCGCTTGAATTGAATTGATTTTGAATTCATTGAAATGAATTAGAACAATGAATTGCAATTGAATGAATAAAATCAAAAATGAAAATTCAAGATCTGATCTAGGGGGAGTGAAAAATGGAAATTTCTCCTACCAAAATGAAAATATTCAGTAAAAAAATTGAAAAGCCTTGTCCGGGATCTGCGCCTGATCAAAGAAAACATATGTAGTGTTTTGAGTTTATTTCTTCAAGAAGAACTGATTTTAATTTTAAAATACGCTAAACGACAGGACACGTTTAATATCCAAGAAACAAATAATAATTTTTGAAATTTTGTGACACAAATCATTTTTGATTTCATTCATTGCAATTCATTTGGAATAGGAAACGAATTACAATTCATTTCTGACTAATTCGTTTGAATTTATTCCAATTTCATTTAATTCATTTTTTTTTGTGTGAAAAGAATTAATTCAAAATTTGGTAATTCAATTCATGAATGAATTACCAAATTAATTCAAAAACGAATGATTCATTTAGAGCTCTGATATGTATGTATGTATATACAGAACAATATGTGTTTGTTTGTATGTTTGTTTGTGAACCGATCTTTCTGAAATTTTCAGTTATTAGATATACCGTTGGTAAAATAGCGTACTAAATATTTATCATCGTGTTGCTTGGTAACAGTAATAGGAGCGCTTTGAAATTTTGCACCCTTAACTTCTATAAATACATACATAGTTCAGAGAAAGAAAGGCTAGATAAGAATAGTTAATTTAGCTAAACACAGACTGAATTAGAATAGTGGACGTGGTACCTTGCATACAAAGTGAAAAATTATTATCGTGTTCCTGGCGAACTACAATAGATATAGCTTTGAAACTTTGCATGAGTAACCCCTGAGCAAATGCGTATAATCTACAAAAATACGGAATGAATTGGGGGGTGTGGGCGTGGATGGGAACAGTAGGCGTCGTACTTTGCATATAAACTAAAACATTTTTGATGTGAGAATAGCGTGCGTTTTCGAGTTAAATCTAATCAATCTAGCCGGACATTACTTTTTTTTAGCTTATATTGGCTCTAAAAATGTACTGAGTGCCTCTATCTTAATAAAACTTTGCAGAAAAATCTGTTATGGTCATAGGCTGTCAAAGCTAGAAAATAGGAAAAATCGGACCAAGGAGAAAAAAGCTCCCCTTGGAGGAACTACCTACCTCTGAAAAATGCAAGTTTTTTTTTAATTTTCCCGTCATTTTGTTTAGCAATAACAACTTTAAAGGTCAACGAATGTTCAAAAACTTAAAGTTGGACAAAAGAGATTCTTAAATGCCATTTTTAGCCCCGCCCCCTTTGTGGGCGGATAATAAAATATTATTTGAAAAAATAATGCAATTATTCAAAGAAATAGATTTTATACTTCTTAAAACAATCAAAATTTATTTTTATGGGCAGGGAGAGGTATTCCTCCAATACCACCCCCAAAACGTACCTGTGGAAAAAAAATTTTTATTTTTTTTGCCAATTTCCTAAAAATATTCATTTTTAAGCTTTCTAATGCCTAACCAATAACATGCCAATTATTAAGAAATATTTTTGTAATTTGTTACTTTATAGTATTTTATTTATCGGAAAATAATTATTTAATAATTATTTATAATAACTTATTTATGATTGTAACGACAAATTTTATTTAAAATTAGCAAACCCGGCGAACTCCGTTTCGCCACCAGATGGCTTCGTTTTATGTAACATTTCGTTTGATGATTAAAAGATGAAGAAAATTTTTTTTTGTTTTATATATGAAAAGGAAAATTTTTATTTCATTTCACAACAGTAATGAATTCATTTCGATTACAAAAATGAAGTGTTATTTAGTTGAAGTTCTCTAAGTAAATAAAAGTGAATCCAAAGTAAATACTGAATCGAATCGTGTCCGCAAATTATCCGTTTCATTGAAATGCTCTTTGGTAAACAACATTTTTTGTTTTTTGGTCTGCCGTTAACACAAACAAAGCGGATGGTTTCCCAACTCGTGAACATGAAACGTATAACTGCCCATGTGAAAAACAATGATTCTCTAAATTTTTCCCGCAAACACTAAGCGATTGGCCTTGCGACTTGTTAATTGTCATTGCGAACGCAAGGCGAACTGGAAATTGCAATAGAGCTGCAAAACAATCGATAGTACTATCGATAGTATCGATAGTTTTATTTTTGGCTGACTATCGATAGTTTTTTTGGATATCGATACTATCGGAAAATATTAATAGGAAATGCGAAGTTGATTAGATGTACTCAACGTCGCATTTGCAATAACTTATTCCACGCAGGTATTTAGCCGTCTGTGAACTTTTGTAGTTATGTACTAATATACAAAAAAATAAAGTTAAATGGACTTGCTTTATGTAAACTAAAAGGAAATCAAAACAAATAAAGAGTGCTTCCTTATTTAACTGAATAATTCTGGTAATAAAATTTAGTTAAAACTAGCTGCTTTGGTCCGGCGGCAGCGGCCTAATGTCGACTGCAACCTAATAGTCTTCGTTTTCTGTAGAAACAACAGGTGATAAAGCAAATTTAAACTAAGTAAAACAGAAATATTAATTTGTTTAAATAAATTGTTATTTTAGAGAATTAAATAAATATATGTAAATATAATAAGTTGACGAGACAAGTATAACTAGAAGTTCACGAGTTATGGAAAGATATCTACAAAAAATAAATGGTAATTAGTAATATTCATGTATGTACATATATCATCTTAATGGAAATTTCTGTATGTATGTACTTATATTTAGAAAACGACATCAAAATTATTGAAGAAGACAGTGACGACGAAGAATCCCTTCTCAAAAAATCACGCAAGACACCTTCAGAAGTCTGGAACTATTTTGAAATGACGAAGAATAAAAACTATGCTAAATGCAGTTTATGTACAAAAATTTATAAAACCAGCGGAAATACATCCAATTTGTTAGACCACCTTAAACGAGCTCATCCGAATTGTAAAAAAGAAGAAAAACCGAGTAGTGTCATCACATCGTTTTTTAAAAAAAGTGAATGTTACGGATCAGAAACAGAACGTAAGAAAAGTCTGGATGAAGCTCTGATGACTATGATTAACATCGACGTGCAGCCGTTTAGCATAGTGGAAGATAGAGGTTTTCGAGACTTCGTAAAATGTTTAGATCCTCGCTATGCTTTACCTTCACGTACGACACTGCAAAATAAAATGATGGTTGAAATGTACAACAGTACAAAAACAAAGTTACAGTCAATTTTAGATGAAACAGAGTTTTGTGCTATTACAGCAGACTGTTGGACCTCGCGAGCAAATGAGGGCTACCTTACCGTTACTTGTCACTTTATAGCAAAAGAATTTGTTTTACGCACTGCTGTTCTATCGACGAAGAAACTTTTAATAGCCACAAACCACAATGCAGAAAATACCGCGAAATCATTGCGTGCCGTCTTAGAAGAGTGGCGTCTGATGGCGAAAGTGACGTCAATAGTCACTGATAATGACAGCACCATGATCAAGGCGTGCGACATATTGCAGAAAAGAAACCTTCCTTGCTTTGCTCACACACTAAATCTTGTAGTGCAAGATTGTTTGGCCCAAGACTATGTAAAAGACATTTTAATGAAATGTAAGAGAATTGTGACTTATTTTAAAAGCAGCACTATTGCTTACGAAAAATTTAAAGCTGAACAAGGTAGGGAAAAGCCATATAGTTTGCTGCAAGAGGTACCAACGCGATGGAACAGCGCCCTAAAAATGATTGACAGGATATTACTTACAAATGCCTTTATTTCAAACGTACTGTTAGCAACGCCAAAAGCACCAGCACCTCTAACAGCTGATGATGTAGCTATACTTAATGATATGAAAGTTCTATTAACGCCAATTGACGCAGCAACGACTCAAACTTCGTCCAGCACGAATGTCACAATATCTTTAATCATTCCTTTAACGTGTGGTCTTTTTCAAGCTCTCGATGAAGTTAAGTCAACCTTGAAGACTTTTGAAGGCCAACAGGCTTGTGTTTTTCTCATAGAGAAAGTGAAAAAAAGGCTTTTTCCATATGAAGAGAGAACCGTAGCAAGGTTGGGAACATTGTTAGACCCACGTATGAAAAAAGAAGGTTTTTTATCGACAAATAATGCTGATAGTGGGACTCAATTTTTAAAAAATGAATTGAGTTTCATAAGTCGATGTAATAGCACTTCTATACAAAATATAGAACCGCCAACTTCAGAGCCAATTATGAATCCTTTACCACAACCGTCCCTCTTAAAATTTGTTGGAAACAAAATTGCGAAAAAAGTTAGAACGCATCAGGTCGACGCTATAATATCGCTTAGGCAATATTTGGAGAATGAAAATTCTCCCATGGATAACGATCCGTTGCAATATTGGAAGGTAACAAGACTATTTAAGTAACTTAGTAACATATAATAAATTTTTAATTTTACAGCATATTGGAATGGATATGTCGCTGGTAAGATCCTGTGCCTTAAAGTATTTATGCATACCGGCAACTTCTACGGAATCTGAAAGGATGTTCAGCAAAACTGGATGCATAATTTCAGACCGCAGAAGTTGTTTAAAACCAAAAACTGTTGATAAGCTATTATTTATTAACAAAAATTATTGGTTAACTCAATAATGGAAATAGCTCATATGTACCTTTTGTATAACAAATTTTATTTGTTTATGTTTCGCTATGATCTCTTTAGAATTATAAGAGTTTTGATTTTTATGTTTTTTGTTTTAACATACTTTTTACGATACACATTAATTTATTTACTTAAAAGAATTATCTCAAATTAGTTTTATTTTAATAATTGAAAAATCAAATTTTTCAATTATCATCGTATCAAATGTACCTTTCGAATAATTAAGTTTTGTTTTTGTTTAGATCTCTTTAGAATAAAGAGAGATTTAATTTTTATGTTACGTTATACATTAATTTCTTTTTATCTTGAAGAAATTATCTTCTATTCTTAAAACAATTAAATAAGAATTCATTTGTATTTATTTAAAAACAACATTTAAATATTTAAAACTTAAAAACAATTTCTTAATTGTTTTTTTTACTTTTCTTGTTTTTTATGTTTTGTTCTTTTATTATAATATTATTTTATAATAATAAATAAAATTTCTGTTATGGATTCTATAATTGTCTTTTATTCAAATAGTAAACATTGCAAAAATAACTGCTAAAGTCTTATTAAAAACTTTAATTATTTTGTTGCTAGAATTAGCACTTAAAAAAGTTCGATAGTATCGATAGTATCGATAGTTTTCTTAAAAACTATCGAAACTATCGAATGGGCCGACTATCGATAGTTTTGCAGCTCTAAATTGCAATCGTTTGAAGTCAAACGGAAGATCAGTCGGAATCATTGGTATTCGAGGAATACATACATTTTCACCTGCGTACTTTCCGTTAAAAATGGTTGCCTCAATCAAATTCGGCATAAGTCTGTTTACCGAAAGTCGAGTACCGTTGCAAAGTCGCGGTGGATTCAAATTACGCAATATCATAATAACTGTACCAACTTTGAGTTGTATATCCAGTTTGACTTTTCCACTTGCGCAGCACAATCCAGCCATTTCTCTTTTGAACTTTAACGCATTGCAATATCGGCATTGGTCATTGGTCCAACATCTAAATTTTCATCATCACTGTAGTTCGCAGTGGGATCATATTGGAATGCCAAGCGATTGTATGATGCCAATGATCTTCGTGTGCTCACGCGTTGTCTCAATCGGGCATTTTCTCTTATTATATTTTGTCTTTTTTCGCTTAAGTTCTGTGAATACACTTGTTGTTGGCTTGCATATCTTGTGCGGCGGCCGATGTTCGCACGTCGTCCTCTAGGCATTTTGGACTATGGACAGAGTGGTGAATTTAACATCAAATGCACGATCCACATAATTTACACAGTTCAACTCACCACCTTAAAGACAAATGCCTGCTGTTGAAATTGAATATAAATTTACACAATACACGTGATTGATTTGATGGTTTCCAATTGAAATGTTAGGAAACGAATAACTTCTTTTTTTTTACTTTTTTTTCAGAGTGAACACAATACCGGTTTGTCACATGAAATTAACTGAGCAGAGAACAATGAGTAGCTGTCAAACAATGTATCACGTACCGGCGCCATCTACTTAAAATATTGGTTTGTAGTACATGCTATGTATCAGAGATGGCGCTGTATGTGAAAAAAGATTTTCCCGCTTTTCTGTTGAAATTTTTGAAAACCGTGGAAATTGGTTCGTGCGTTCTGGAGTTATAGCGTCAGGAAGGAAAACCCGAAGATTATAACAATTAATTTATTTAAAACAACTTCTCCTTTGCACTAAGATGATGATGAGTGCCATGGTTCTTCTTCGTCTGATTCTTCAAAGACTTCTTCCGAATCTGAATCCTCTTCAGCGTTAAGTGCTGGTGGAAGCATGAAAGAAATTGCTTCTTTCGTAAAAGGTAATGACCTTTTTTTGGAATGGGTTTCATACTAGTAATTAGTGGGTCAGAACTTAGCAAAAGCCTATTAATAATATCTTAGTTACACTGAACCCTTGAAAACTTTCTAGCAAAATTCTGCCTGTAAAGCCGGAAATGCTTGTTTCGTGCCTCAGCCGTTTCTTCTGATAACAGCCCAATAGGCAACAATACCTTATTCATAACAGTTGCACCATGTATTAAAATCCAGGAATAACGTCATTTAAAACGCAGCTGCACAGGTATGTATGTATATATATAAGCTATGGGGGTGGGTAAAATTACTGTTTTACGCTTTTGCTCGCTTTTTACAGGTAATAACAGTGTTAGATACAATGATTTAAATAAAAAACATCTACCTTCAGTTATTAAAAACCAAAACATTTTATGAATATAAAAAGGTTTCTTACTCGTATTTACCTATGTAAGATAAGATAATTCTTGCAAAAAAAACCGACTTCAAAACAGACAAACTTATATCATGTTTCTTTAAGACGGTAATTACCGTAATTATACAATGATTATATTATATTCGAGGAAGATTGTAGCGGGATTTTTTAAATGTCATTGCACAAACTGTCAATTCAGATAAAAAAACTAATTTTTGAATTCAATAATCTAAAACAAATATCATTGGATTTTCTACCGGGGGAGCAGTACTTCCGGAGTATATAGGGGCACAAGACCCCAGATCAAGCCAATGCCAAACGACTGTCTGTATACAGCGGATCAAAAGTTTGGCTATATACATAAAATTACACTAACTATTTCGACACCCTGTAATTTCCGAGTTCAAATTTTATACTTGTTATAGCGGTCGTAGCAATACAGGTTCATTGTAAATTTCAACCGTCTGTCTGTAACGGTTTAAAAGTTTGGTCATATACATCAAATTACATAAACTATTGCGACACCCTGTAATTTATAATTTTAAATATTTATACTTATTTTAATACACATAGTAATGGACATGCTGTCTAATTGTTAAGTGTTTGTCAATAACTATTTAAAAGATAGGGTCATATATATCAAATGACGACACCCTTTAAATTCAAATTTTAATATAAATACTTGTTAAAGAGAACTTTGTCATACAGATTCTTTGTAAAATTTAACTTTGTGTCCATATACATCAAATTAAATCAACTATTGGGACACCCTTTAATTTCCAATTTTAAATATTTATACTTGTTGTTATACCGGACATAGTAGTGAACATTCTGTCTATTTTTCAAGTGTTTGTCTATAACGGTTCCAAAGATGAGGACATAATGGTCAAATTACATCAATAATGGGGACACCCTTTAATTTATCCAAATTGTATACTTGTTGTAATAGCGGACTAAGCAATATAGGTTCTTTGTACATTTCAACTGTCTATCTATAACAGTTGAAAAGTTTGGCCATATATATCACTTTTACATTAACTATTGGGACACCCTTTAATTTCCAAATTCATATTTTACACTTGTTATTTTAGCGGACATAGCAATACAAGTTCTTTGTAAATTTCAACTGTCTGTCTATAACGGTTCAAAAGTTTGGCCATATATATATCAAAATAAACCAACTAATGGGACACCCTTTAATTTTTAATTTTAAATATTTATACATATTATAGCAGACATAGTAACGAACATTCTGTGCAACTTTCAAGTGTTTGTCTATAACGGTTCAAAAGATAGGACCATAAAGGTGAAATTACGTCACCTATGGGGTCACCCTTTAATTTTTAATTTTATTTTTTAATTACTTTTTGTTATTGGGAGCTATAGTTATACGCACTTTTTTCTAATTTTAAATGGGTGACCTATAAAGTTCATAATACACGTAAAAAACATGTATGTTTTAAACTGTTTTTAAAATGGGACCCATCTGTAGCCATAACCTTTCGAATGGCGCAAAAATTTTTAAAATCGGTTCAGAAATGACCGAGTTCTGAAGGCACAAACATACAAAAAAAAAAAAAAAAAAAAAAAGCAACACACAGACGAATTGATAACCTCCTTCTTTTTTTGAAGTCGGTTAAAAAAACAGAAAAAGGTTTAATTTTTAAAAAATTTCTTAAAAAATGGCGCAAATATGCGCAAGGTTTTTTTTATAGTATAAAAGTAGAGATCGCAAATTTTATAGTGATATATAACATTTTTAGGATCGCGATGGAGATCACTCTTAAAAAGCTTTTCATTTTTTTTTTCGACAAAAAATTTTACAAAAAAAAAACCTTTTTTTAATTTTGAACGAAATTTTTTATCATTAAAATTAAAAAAAAAAATTAACATAAGTAGCTACTAATAAACCCTTCCACAGAAAAAAAAATCAATACAAAATCATTATTCGTTTAACCACCAAAAAATATATTGCAAACCTCTCAAAATCGTTTAAAGTCAATAAAAACGTATGCGATTTACTCAACTTTCCTGATTTTAACAGTGTCCCAAAACGACAAATCTCAAGCAAAGGCCTTGAAAATTCACTATACGATGCAGAATTTTGTTGTCTGTCGAGCTGCGTACTTAAATTTTTCATTTTTCAAAATAAATTTTTTGCCTAATGTCCGGCTAGATTGTCAAAATACCCCTCTGTGCGACGTGTGTTTGTCATATGACAAACGTACATATGTTATTATACTGACATACCTATAATATACAATTTTTCCGCCACACAGTTTTGTATTGCCAACCACAGCTGATTCAAAGAAGGAAACGTAATGCTTTTGCCACGCTTTTAGTGCTTTTGGTACCACAAAAAACCTAAAATAGTAAAATATCAAGTTGGTATTGCAGGATGTCAGATGCTTTGTCACATCAAAATAGAACACGTTCTAAGTGAAAAATGTCATATGTATTGTACACAAGGAAAATACACATGTTATGTTTGAAAGGGTTCAGACGACGTGTTTAGAATTTACACATGGAAAAGTGACAAGTCATATGACAAATACACGTCGTGTAAAACCACTTTAAGCAAACACTTTTTCTTCATTATATTCTCTATATTCCTTTTTGCATTGAATACATATGTAGAAGACAGCAGGCTACCGGCTGCAAGCTGTCAAAACTAAAATACAGACGTTTATATGAAGACGATTATTTTGACGCCATCTATAGCTAAATATGTATGCACATACATGGCTACACGACCACTGTTGTGGCTGTAGCCAAAAGTTCGGTAAAATGAGAAAAAACAAAAATAAACTCTCAGAGACAAAAATGCACGAAAGTACGGGAACACTAAAAGCCAATATATCCCAAAACAATATGTCAAAGTGTTTTGTATGCATTCGTAAATAGTACAACTTAAAAACACAAATTGTTTAAATGTACTCGCAATTCCCAACATATTTTATAAGTTTAATTTATTAATCTTTTATGATAAAACTCATAAATAACAGATTATGTGCAGTTTTCTGAGCATATGAACATACATATTTTTTTAATTTTCTATTGTTTACTTTTAAACAGCTGATTGTTTTGTATTTACACAATCAACCCGAAGAAAACTTTGGGCTGTTTGGTGCATGGGATCCCAATGTTGAGTACGGGACCACACCTATTGCTAGGTGTCAAAAGCAACTAAGAGATGGTGGGTGGATTTGCACTTTTTTGTAATAAAAAAAATTAATATCAATTCTGCTAAATAAAAAAAAATATAATACATACAATGATCTGTTTATGTTTAGATCAATCTGAATTAAAATAGGAATTCATAAAAAGTTTGGTGCAACTTAATTCAGAAAAGCAAAATTTTAAAATTTTGTTTAATATCCCTGATGAAACAAAGGAAAGTGAAAAAAATATATATTTGAATTTTTTTTCAATTTTCTTTGAATTACTTTGTTTTAAATTCAATGGCGCTATAAAAAAAGTAAATAAATTTTGACACGTAGAAACAAAACGTAAAATATAATCTGAGCTGGCACAGCTTGTCTTCAATATCGAACCCTAACCGCCAAAAAGACTCAAGCGCCAAAAACTATAATTTACAGAAAAAGCTTTTTTTAAAATATCTTTGGACATACATATCTAAGGATTACGGTGAAATTTGGTTTGTAAACATTGCTACTTTTGAGCAATATATTGCATTTGATTGATTTTGTATACCTCCAAGATAACGGCTATTTATGGCGCTAAAGTCTTTTTTGCTGTCACGCTGTATAAGTATTTACCAATGTTAAGGCGGTTAAGTCCTTATGATTTCAGTTTTAATATTTTTTTTATTTTTTTAAATTATTTTTGTGTATAAAATTAAACATAACGTTAAATTAACCTTAAATCCAGTGGTTTTTATAAAAAATTTAATGGTTTCTGTTTTCAAAATTAATAGGAAATTACTTCAGAATTTGAAATAAAAGTATATATATGTAAAGTATATCTATATATATATATATATATATATATATATATATATATATATATACATAGGTATATATATATATATATATATACATAGGTATATATATATATATATATGTACATAGGTAAACAAATTTTAAAAGAAATAACTTGAACATATATATCGGGTATGTTCTGTAATCCGGAACCGAGTGAAGTTGAAATCGAATAAATTTTTAAAGAAAAATATAACTTAGTTACGCCTATTATTTTAAAACATTAGCAATCAAGGAAGTTATGTTAGTTATGTAGGTCTTTAATCAAATGTATAAAGAATAATATCAAAATGTTGTAAAATTTAAAAGTTATGACAATTTCATTTTTCATTCGGATTCATTTTCACTCCGTTTCGGATTACAGAACATATGTGTTCTTGAACAGTTTCAGGTAGCGAATCTTTAATAGTTTCATCGTATTTCAAATTTAAAAATTCGTTGTGAAATTTTGCAGGAATTATGTTTTTATCACAAAGTGTTTTTAAATCTTTAAATTTTTTTGAAGAAGTTTTTAAAAAGTTATCATATAAATGGATGGGTCAATTTTCTATCAAAGCAACGTTATGTCTTAATCGAGCAATAGAGTTGATTTATCCATACTTAAGTTTCATTATAGAACTATTTTTATTTAAAGAGGCAGAACGTAATGTTGTAAAAAACATTTTTATTGAAGTGGGAAATATAGCTTGCGAAAATGTTTCCAATCTTTTAAATCTGAATTATTCATTTAAATGCATTTATAATTTTCAGGATTGAACCTTGCATTTGAAATCATAGTATACCATTCACTAGGACCCCGAATAGTTTTGTCGCGAGTAAATGACTTAATAGTGCTGGAAACCAGCTTTTAGAAATAGCAGGTTTGGTAGAGGTATTGGAGGCTATGTACTCGGAGTGAGGAAAAATTTGGTAGAATGTGGAGTTAAATACTTTTATAAAAAAATATGGTGTCTTGGAAACCATTGTAATAAAAACAGAATCTTGCGAATGCACAATAATTCCGTTGTATATTAGGGGTGCAAATTGGGGTGAAGAGTTTCGTTCAGTATCAGAGTGTTTGGAATCAAACAATCTTATAAACCTTATTATACTTGGAGATAATGGGTGATTTTTTTGAGGTTAGGATTTTCATGCATTAGTATTTGACAGATCACGTGAGATTTCAGACATGGTGCCAAAGAGAAAGATGCTCAGTATGCTTTGACATTTCATCATGAATAGACTTACTAACGAGCAACGCTTTTAAATCATTGAATTTTATTACCAAAATCAGTGTTCGGTGCGAAATGTTCAAATGTGACAAATTTTGTTCAGCGATGAGGCTCATTTCTGGTTGAATGGCTACGTAAATAAGCAAAATTGCCGCATTTGGAGTGAAGAGCAACCAGAAGCCGTTCAAGAACTGCCCATGCATCCCGAAAAATGCACTGTTTGGTGTGGTTTGTACGCTGGTGGAATCATTGGACCGTATTTTTTCAAAGATGCTGTTGGACGCAACGTTACGGTGAATGGCGATCGCTATCGTTCGATGCTAACAAACTTTTTGTTGCCAAAAATGGAACAACTGAACTTGCTTGACATGTGGTTTCAACAAGATGGCGCTACATGCCACACAGCTCGCGATTCTATGGCCATTTTGAGGGAAAACTTCGGAGAACAATTCATCTCAAGAAATGGACCGGTAAGTTGGCCACCAAGATCATGCGATTTGACGCCTTTAGACTATTGTTTGTGGGGCTACGTCAAGTCTAAAGTCTACAGAAATAAGCCAGCAACTATTTCAGCTTTGGAAGACAACATTTCCGAAGAAATTCGGGCTATTCCGGCCGAAATGCTCGAAAAAGTTGCCCAAAATTGGACTTTCCGAATGGACCACCTAAGACGCAGCCGCGGTCAACATTTAAATGAAATTATCTTCAAAAAGTAAATGTCATGGACCAATCTAACGTTTCAAATAAAGAACCGATGAGATTTTGCAAATTTTATGCGTTTTTTTTTTTAAAAAAAGTTCTCAAGCTCTTAAAAAATCACTCGTTCTAAATGTAAG